>WFAA01000034.1:0-74547 GCA_009823395.1 Thamnaconus septentrionalis | reverse complement strand
TCAACATGGAGGCTGATAGAGAACAACTGTCACTGTAAAGCGGGAAAAACCTGTTTGCCTGTTTCACCTACACTGCAGCTTCTCCCAACACTCTTGTTTTTCGCCTCCCATTTCCTGGAAATCACATGACTCAGCACCTGAGCATGCGAGTAAGATCAGCATCAGGTAAGATAGGGAAGGGTATGGATTTACGGTTATGGTTACGGTTACGGTTATGAATAGGATATAGTACACTCCACTAGGGAGGAAACTTGGTGCACGGTCACTCGGTAAGGGAGGTCTGTGGGACAATCCCCCAGCCCTCTAGTTCACCACCCCAAGGTGTTGAACTAAAAAAAAAAAAATCCACTAGTGAAGTCGGGCGGTTGCAACGTTTCGGCCAAATTATGCCCTTCATCAGGCTAGACAGACTGACAGGCGACTGCCGAGTAGGCTTGTGTCAGTCTTTTAAGTGGCCCGTACTCTGCTGCACGTCCCTCTAATTTAGTTTTAAATAAAATGAAACAGGCAATTATTTTTTTAAGATTTTAAATTAAGTTTTAATTCCAAATAGGTAATTTAGTGTTTTTTGTTAGGGCTAGGTGTAGTGGACTGAGTCCACCTCCCATTGGTGTGGAAACTGGTGTCTTGTCTATTCCAACGATCAGGGGTAAATGAGCAGCAGCTGTGCTGCTGTGCTGCAGTTCTATTTATAGCCTCTGTTTCATGCTCGGGAATAGAGTGGAGCGCTTTTTTTGCAGGCTTGTTGAGACATGTGCAGGTGAGTAAAAGGTAAGTAAATGAATGAAGAAATGTTGTGGAATGAATTTTTTTTAATAAAATTGTTGTGTGTTGTATTTATTTGTTTGTTTATTAAAGATGAATTGAAATTGTTGTCTTGTCTTGTTAGGTCTTGTTAGGTACAGGGGTAATAACCACGATCGGGAAATTCCCGATCCTCTAAAATGTCCATATCTCCACGATGGAATGAGTTATAGACTTGAAATTTTGTACACATGTGTATGAGGTGTGTACCTACGTGTGACGCGAGTTACGTGATGATGTCACTTCCGGTTCCGGAGTTATACCGGAAATAGCCATATCTCGGGAACCGTAGGTCGTAGAGACTCGGGGATGGTACCAGTGTGTTCGGCATGGCCGAATTATGTCAGACGGATCAAGGTTCCAAGGTCGTAGGATTTACCGTTCTCGCGATATTTGCGTTTGAATTTCGCTATTCATTTCAATGGGAGATTCGTTGAGTGGCAAAAAACAGCCAAGTGTTTTTCCGAAAAATCACCTCCCAGAAAGTGGTTTGGAGCACGTTTCAGGCCATTTGGAGTTGATAGAACATGCCCTTTTAGGTAGTAACTTTTTTCACCTAGGTGGCGCTATAGTCACCAAAGTTGACGGACGGCTTTGGGAGGTCAGTCCGACCCCAGATGTACAAGAATCACGTGTCAATTATGTTCGTAGCCAAAGATATGAACTTAAAACCTATGTCATTTATTGATTTTGAATTTGAATAAACATCAGTTCATATTTCCAAAACAATACAAAACATCCAGCCAAAAAGTATTCATTAGTGTTGGGGCATGCATGTAGATTGCATTTAGTCAAAAAAAAAAAACACACTATGTTTTCCTAGACCCTTTGATGCCCCATGTGGGTTAATATGGACAAATTTGCATAAAGTTTGGGTTAGGGTTAGGGTTTTGTTGTGGGTGCCGGGGTTCTGTTCCCTCTTTTTTTGACCCCGAGTTCCACTGTTGCACTCCGTGTTCTTTGCATTTTTTTGTTCCTCTTCTTGTTCTTTAGCGTGCGTTAGGTTTTAAGATTTTAGTGAGGGCCAGCTTTGTTGGGGTTAGGGACAGTTAGGGCCTCCACATGGGACTCTGCCTTGACGTGGCGTAGGGGCTTACGCAACTCAGTGGTGTGTCGCAAGACCAATCACAGAGCTGCAACCAAAGAGTCCTGGCTTAGGGTTAAGAGTTATGTGTGTTTTTATGCCATATCTCGGGAACGGAAGGCTGTAGATCGACGGGGGTTGGACCATTGTATTCAGTGTGGTTGAATTATTGGGTATAGGTGGTGCTTTGAAGTTTTTGTGATTTAACGTCATCGTGATATTTGCGGTTCAAGTTTCCCATTGATGTAAGTGGAACTTTTTTCTAGATCATGGATAATGGCCCAGTCCTTATTTTGAACAAAAACGTTATTGTCATTGAACAAAACACAACAAAATTAATTATAAACCATGAACTTGCTATTGAAAAAAGAAGAAAAAAAAACAGAACAAATTATAAAATGTTAAAAATCCATGTAAAAACGTGCTTAATCAATGTTTCAACCCCATTACCAGGTACTGTGGTTTTGGAGCGAGGGTCACTGTAATGAATATGCGGGGGTGACACATCCCTTGCGACCCCCACACACAACAAAATCTCCCCTCAAATATTCTTCGCCCTAGCACGTGACGGCCGGGACCAAGGCTGGAGTAAGGAGGGGCGACAAGGGGTGGGTGGGTGGGTAACACATGGGGGACAAGGTGGGGATGAGGGGTGGGTAAGGAGGGATGAGAAGGTGTTGCTGTGGGTTTGGCACATATGTCTGTGCATGTTGCCATTGGTGGTGAAGGTTAGGTTCTGCGAGCCAACATTGTTTCTTAACCCTAACCCCATGTCCATCTGGGATGAACATGAAGGGACCTTCTTCGGGGGTCACACTTTCCTTGCAACCCCCACATAAAAATTCTCCATTCGAACGTTCTTCGCCCTAGCGCAGTAGTCAGCTGCCGGCCGTTGTTGCCGCTTGGGCAACACATGGCCATATGGGATGAACATGAAGGTGACCTTCTTTGGGGTCACAACTCCCGTCGCGACCGGGTTAGGGTTCAGTGAAGAGGGCTGACAGTGGGTGGACATGTGAGGGACAGGGTGGGTGGAAACTGCCATTCTGTTCTCTTCCTCTTTCTCCCTATTTACCACAAATAGACATTACTGCACACATGCAGGGACAAGGTGGGGTTAGGGTTAGGTTAGGGTTAGGGTTAGGGTTAGGTTTGGGAAAAAAAAGTTTTCTCCAAATGGAGAGAACTGTGCACCTCTGCAAAGAGTGAGTTTTGGGTGGGCCCCATAGCCCTTAAAGATGTCCCACCACCCGAAAGTGGTGGGGTTTCCAAAATTGCACATCGCGTGTTCTAGATGTGAGGACGGCTTACGCTTAACGTTTCGGCCACGTCCAGGCCTTCCTCAGGCGCTGGCCGTCTGAATTGAGAGGGACTGCCTGTCCAGGCTTTTAGTCCTCAGGTGCCCGTGCACTGCTGCACCTCCCTTCCCAAAAATTGTTTTTCTAATTTTTATTCTTTTCAGGTTTTTTAAGGTAAGTAATTTGGTAAGTAATTTGGTAAGTACGTTTTTAATTGTAGTGCCAATTGATTGCTTTTTAATTAATTTCTTTGTCGTCTAATTGTAATTTCTTTTGTTTCAGGATGCAGTTTAACGTCTTACCCAGGACGTGGAGGTAAGTTCTGCCAATTAGTGTTTTCTGTCTTTCATATGTGTTTTAATCTCTTTTTCTCTTTTTTTCAGGGTTCCAGATTAGGTGAGTAAGGTAAGTATCCTTTTTTTTTTCTCTCTTTTATGTGTTTTAATCTCTTTTCTTTTCTTTTTGCAGGGTTCCAGGGTTCCGGATTAGGTAAGTAGGTGAGTATCTTCTTTCCTTCCTCCTTTTCTTCCTCTTCCTCTATCCTTCCCTTGTTGTTTTCTTCCTTTTCTTGTCCCCATCTTCTTCCTCCTTTGTCTTCTGTTCTTCCTCTATCACTCCTTTCTTCCTCCATTCCTTCTTCCCGCACTTGTATCCTTATCCACAGGCACACTAATCTTCTTCTCTTCTTCTCTTTCAGGTCCTAGATCCACGGTCTCATCAAGTTATCTGCCTTCTTAAATGTCTTAACCCCCATCCCCATATAAGCGCTAATAAGCGGTTCAATAAACATTGGCTCTCCTGGAATTTGTCTTCAGTGGCCTTCTTTATATTAGCTCGACCGGAATTATTCGACGGTGGCTTCCTGACCCTAACATTTTAGACTAATTAATATATTTCCAATAACTGATGTACCTAGATTAGTGCATGAAACAAAATAGGGGTTTCCGATAGGGGCTTAAGCTAGGCTTTAAGTTTAAGTAGATAGGAAGGGGTTAGGGACTAATGGGATAGAAACAGGACAAGGGTTCAGTTTAGGTGTTGGAAAGGGGTTAGGTTAGGTTTAGGGTAAGGATAGGGTTAGGGCTAAATCCAATTAGTTAAGTTTAGGCGTTATAAATCAAAATTGGTTAAGTTTAGGCGTTGGAAATCAAATTGGTTAGGTTTAGGAGATAGTCCAAATTGGTTAAGATTAGAATCAGGGGTTTAGGGGTTAGGGTTAGGGTTAGGGTTAGGGTTAGGATTAGAAATAAAGATTTCTCCCTAAGGAGAAACAATGCACTCTCTGCGAGAGGATTTGTTCAGGGTGGGCACCCAAGCCCTTAGTTGATCCACCACCCGAAGGTGGTGGGGTTTCAAAAAATTACACTTAGCATGTAGCTAGGGTTAGGGTTAGGGTTAGGGTTAGGGTTAGGGTTAGGGTTAGGGTTAGGGTTAGGGTTAGGGTTAGGTTTAGGAAGAAAGGTTCTCCTAAGAGAAACCTGAGCACCTCCGCTGAGAGTGTGCTCAGGGTGGGCCCCTGCCCTTAGTTTTTCCACCACCCTAAGGTGGTGGGGGTTCAAAAATTACACATCTCTTGTGTTTGGATGCGAAGACGGTTTACTGTGACGCTTCGGTCATTAGACTGACCTTCTTCAGGCGCTGACCGAGTCTTGGGAGCTAGACTGCCTATTATGGCTTTAGTCGCCTCAAAAATTGGCCTGCAATGCTGCACCTCCTCCCATTCAAAAAAAATTGACTAATTTTGTCCAAATTTATTTCAGGTTGCAGTTTAACGTCGTGCCCAGGACGGTGAGGTAAGTGTTCCAATTAGTAATTTAGTGTCTTTGATGACTCTAATTAATCCTCTTTTTCTTCTTTTCCAGGGTTCCCGGTCCAGGTGAGTAAAGGTAAGTCCTCTTTTCTTCCTTTTCTCCTTCCTTTTCCTCTATCCTTTTCTTCCTCCTTTTCTTCTTCCCCTGCCTTCTTACTCCTCTTGTTCTTTGTTCTTCCTTTCTTCTAGTCTTTTCCTTCCATCGACTGATCCTCTGTCTCTTCTGAATCCTTTTGTTCTTAGCCGCCTAATCTTTGTCCTTCTTTTTACAGGTTCTTCTCATGGCTTCAATCAACTTTTGCCTTTTTCATACCATGTTATGCGCTAGTATGCGTGATAATAAATTTGGCTCTACTGGATCCTTGTCTACAGTGGCCTTCTTTGAAATGAGCTCTCCCGGTATTTCCTTCGGTGGCTATCAAATATGAAATAATGGCAGAATAGATGGCATTAAAAAGATGATGAGCTTAGATTAGGCACTGTCCAAAATGGCCTCCAATCGGGAACTAAGAGGTAAGAGTACAGGGTAGGATGGGAATTAGCTAGGTTAATTAATAGTGGATAGAAACAAACAGGGGTTAGGTTTAGGCGTTGATAAGGGGTTAGGTTCTGTTTAGGGTTAGGATAGGGTTGGGTGTAGATCCAAATTAAAGGGGTTAAGTTTAGGCGCCCATCGAATTGGTTTAGGTTTAGGCGGGAACTCCAAATTGGTTAAGTTTAGGTGTGTCCATCAAATTGGTTAGGATTAGTGTAAAGGGTTAGGGTAGGTGTACAAATCCAATAGGGAATAACAACATGCAAGAAAGGGCTCAAAGGGCTAGGGGACCACATCCCATCACAACACTCTCCGGGACCTGGCTGGTAGGTTTAGGAAGAAAGGTTCTCCTAAGAGAAACCTGAGCACTGCTCCGAGCTGAGAGTGTGCTCAGGGTGGGCCCCAAGCCCTTGTTTTCCACCACCCTAAGGTGGTGGGGGTTCAAAAATTACACATCTCTTGTGTGTTGATGCGAAGACGGTTTACGCTACGACGCTTCGGGTCATTAGACTGACCTTCTTCAGGCGCTGACCGTCTTGGGAGCTAGACTGCCTATTATGGCTTTAGTCGCTCAAAATTGGCCTGCGTAATGCTGCACCTCCCTCCCATTCAAAAAATTGACTAATTTTGTCCAAATTTTATTTCAGGTTGCAGTTTAACGCCTCGTGCCCAGGACGGTGAGGTAAGTGTTCCAATTAGTAATTTAGTGTCTTTGATGACTTAATTAATCCTCTTTTTTCTTCTTTTCCAGGGTTCCCGGTCCAGGTGAGTAAAGGTAAGTCCTCTTTTCTTCCTTTCTCCTTCCTTTTCCTCTATCCTTTTCTTCCTCCTTTCTTCTTCCCCCTGCCTTCTTACTCCTCTTGTTCTTTTTGTTCTTCCTTTCTTCTAGTCTTTTCTTCCATCGACTGATCCTCTGTCTCTTCTGAACCTTTGTTCTTAGCCAGCCTAATCTTTGTCCTTCTTTTACAGGTTCTTCTCATGGCTTCAATCAACTTTTTGCCTTTTTCATACCATGTTATGCGCTAGTATGCGATAATAAAACTTGGCTCTACTGGATCCTTGTCTACAGTGGCCTTCTTGAAATGAGCTCTCCCGGTATTTCTTCGGTGGCTATCAAATATGAAATAATGGCAGAATAGATGGCATTAAAAGATGATGAGCTTAGATTAGGCACTGTCCAAAAATGGCCTCCAATCGGGAACCAAGAGGTAAGAGTACAGGGTAGGATGGGAATTAGCTAGGGTTAATTAATAGTGGATAGAAACAAACAGGGGTTAGGTTTAGGCGCGTGATAAGGGGTTAGGTTCTGTTTAGGGTTAGATAGGGGTTGGGTGTGATCCAAATTAAAGGGGTTAAGTTTAGCGTCCATCGAATTGGTTAGGTTTAGGCGGAACTCCAAATTGCTTAAGTTTAGGTGTGTCCATCAAATTGGTTAGGATTAGTGTAAAGGGTTAGGTAGGTGTACAAACCAATGAGGGAATAACAACATGCAAGAAAGGGGCTCAAAGGGCTAGGGGACCATCCCATCACAACACTCTCCGGGACCTGGCTGGGTAGGTTTAGGAAGAAAGGTTCTCCTAAGAGAAACCTGAGCACTCTCCGGCTGAGAGTGTGCTCAGGGTGGGCCCCCAAGCCCTTAAGTTTTTCCACCACCCTAAGGTGGTGGGGGTTCAAAAAATTACACATCTCTTGTGTTTGATGCGAAGACGGTTTACGTTACGACGCTTCGGGTCATTAGACTGACCTTCTTCAGGCGCTGACCGTCTTGGGAGCTAGACTGCCTATTATGGCTTTAGTCGCTCAAAAAATTGGCCTGCATGCAATGCTGCACCTCCCTCCCATTCAAAAAATTGACTAATTTTGTCCAAATTTTATTTCAGGTTGCAGTTTAACGTCGTGCCCAGGACGGTGAGGTAAGTGTTCCAATTAGTAATTTAGTGTCTTTGATGACTTAATTAATCCTCTTTTTCTTCTTTTCCAGGGTTCCCGGTCCAGGTGAGTAAAGGTAAGTCCTCTTTTCTTCCTTTCTCCTTCCTTTTCCTCTATCCTTTTCTTCCTCCTTTCTTCTTCCCGCCTTCTTACTCCTCTTGTTCTTTGTTCTTCCTTTCTTCTAGTCTTTTCTTCCATCGACTGATCCTCTGTCTCTTCTCTGAATCCTTTTGTTCTTAGCCGCCTAATCTTTTGTCCTTCTTTACAGGTTCTTCTCATGGCTTCAATCAACTTTTTGCCTTTTTTCATACCATGTTATGCGCTAGTATGCGATAATAAAATTGGCTCTACTGGATCCTTGTCTACAGTGGCCTTCTTGAAATGAGCTCTCCGGTATTTCCTTCGTGGCTATCAAATATGAAATAATGGCAGAATAGATGGTATTAAAAAGATGATGAGCTTAGATTAGGCACTGTCCAAAAATGGCCTCAATCGGGAACTAAGAGGTAAGAGTACAGGGTAGGATGGGAATTAGCTAGGGTTAATTAATAGTGGATAGAAACAAACAGGGGTTAGGTTTAGGCGTTGATAAGGGGTTAGGTTCTGTTTAGGGTTAGGATAGGTTGGGTGTAGATCCAAATTAGGGGTTAAGTTTAAGGCCCATCGAATTGGTTAGGTTTAGGCGGGAACTCAAATTGTTTAGTTTAGGTGTGTCCATCAAATTGGTTAGGATTAGTGTAAAGGGTTAGGGGTAGGTGTACAAATCCAATAGGGAATAACAACATGCAAGAAAGGGGGCTCAAAGGGCTAGGGGACCACATCCCATCACAACACTCTCCGGGACCTGGCTGGGTAGGTTTAGGGAAGAAAGGTTCTCCTAAGAGAAACCTGAGCACTTCTCCGCTGAGAGTGTGCTCAGGTGGCCCCCAAGCCCTGAAAGTTTTCCACCACCCTAAGGTGGTGGGGGTTCAAAAATTACACATCTCTTTGTGTTTGGATGCGAAAGACGGCTTACGCTGCGACGTTTCGGTCATTAGACTGACCTTCTTCAGGCGCTGACCGTCTGGGAGCTAGACTGCCTATTATGGCTTTAGTCAAAATTGGCCCGCGTAATGCTGCACCTCCCTCCCATTCAAAAAAATTGACTAATTTTGTCCAAATTTTATTTCAGGTTGCAGTTTAACGTCAGCCCAGGACGGTGAGGTAAGTGTTCCAATTAGTAATTTAGTGTCTTTGATGACTTAATTAATCCTCTTTTTCTTCTTTTCCAGGGTTCCCGGTCCAGGTGAGTAAAGGTAAGTCCTCTTTTCTTCCTTTCTCCTTTCCCTTTCCTCTCATCCTTTTCTTCCTCCTTTCTTCTTCCCGCTCTTCTTACTCCCTCTTGTTCTTTGTTCTTCCTTTCTTCTAGTCTTTTCTTCCATCGACTGATCCTCTGTCTCTTCTGAATCTTTGTTCTTAGCCGCCTAATCTTTGTCCTTCTTTACAGGGTTCTTCTCATGGCTTCAATCAACTTTTGCCTTTTTTCATACCATGTTATGCGCTAGTATGCGATAATAAAATTGGCTCTCTACTGGATCCTTGTCTACAGTGGCCTTCTTGAAATGAGCTCTCCCGGCATTTCCTTCGGTGGCTATCAAATATGAAATAATGGCAGAATAGATGGCATTAAAAAGATGATGAGTTTAGATTAGGCACTGTCCAAAAAATGGCCTCCAATCGGGAACTAAGAGGTAAGAGTACAGGGTAGGATGGGAATTAGCTAGGGTTAATTAATAGTGGATAGAAACAAACAGGGGTTAGGTTTAGGCGTTGATAAGGGTTAGGTTCTGTTTAGGGTTAGGATAGGGTTGGGTGTAGATCCAAATTAAAGGGGTTAAGTTTAGGCGCCCATCGAATTGGTTAGGTTTAGGCGGAACCCAAATTGGTTAAGTTTAGGTGTGTCCATCAAATTGGTTAGGATTAGTGTAAGGGTTAGGTAGGTGTACAAATCCAATAGGGAATAACAACATGCAAGAAAGGGGCTCAAGGGCTAGGGGACCACATCCCATCACAACACTCTCCGGACCTGGCTGGGTAGGTTTAGGAAGAAAGGTTCTCCTAAGAGAAACCTGAGCACTCTCCGCTGAGAGTGTGCTCAGGGTGGGCCCCAAGCCCTGAGTTTTTCCACCACCCTAAGGTGGTGGGGTTCAAAAATTACACATCTCTTGTGTTTGGATGCGAAGACGGTTTTACGCCGACGCTTCGGTCATTAGACTGACCTCTTCAGGCGCTGACCGTCTTGGGAGCTAGACTGCCTATTATGGCTTTAGTCGCCAAAATTGGGCCCGTGCAATGCTGCACCTCCCTCCCATTCAAAAAAATTGACTAATTTTGTCCAAATTTTATTTCAGGTTGCAGTTTAACGTCGTGCCCAGGACGGTGAGGTAAGTGTTCCAATTAGTAATTTAGTGTCTTTGATGACTTAATTAATCCTCTTTTTCTTCTTTTTCCAGGGTTCCCGGTCCAGGTGAGTAAAGGTAAGTCCTCTTTTCTTCCTTTCTCCTTCCTTTTCCTCTATCCTTTTCTTCCTCCTTTCTTCTTCCCCTGCCTCTTCTTACTCCCTCTTGTTCTTTTGTTCTTCCTTTCTTCTAGTCTTTTCTTCCATCGACTGATCCTCTGTCTCTTCTGAATCCTTTTGTTCTTAGCCGCTCTAATCTTTTGTCCTTCTTTTTACAGGTTCTTCTCATGGCTTCAATCAACTTTTTGCCTTTTTCATACCATGTTATGCGCTAGTATGCGATAATAAAATTGGCTCTACTGGATCCTTGTCTACAGTGGCCTTCTTGAAAATGAGCTCTCCCGGTATTTCTTCGGTGGCTATCAAATATGAAATAATGGCAGAATAGATGGCATTAAAAGATGATGAGCTTAGATTAGGCACTGTCCAAAAATGGCCTCCAATCGGGAACTAAGAGGTAAGAGTACAGGGTAGGATGGGGAATTAGCTAGGGTTAATTAATAGTGGATAGAAACAAACAGGGGTTAGGTTTAGGCGTTGATAAGGGGTTAGGTTCTGTTTAGGGTTAGGATAGGGTTGGGTGTAGATCCAAATTAAAAGGGGGTTAAGTTTAGGCGTCCATCGAATTGGTTAGGTTTAGGCGGAACTCCAAATTGGTTAAGTTTAGGTGTGTCCATCAAATTGGTTAGGATTAGTGTAAGGGTTGGGGGTGTAGTGTACAAATCCAATAGGGAATAACAACATGCAAGAAAGGGGCTCAAAGGGCTAGGGGACCACATCCCATCACAACACTCTCCGGGACCTGGCTGGGTAGGTTTAGGGTTAGGGTTAGGGTTAGGGTTAGGGTTAGGGTTAGGGTTAGGGTTAGGGTTAGGGTTAGGGTTAGGTAAAGGAATTATGAATCCACCCTGAGCCTGGGATGGATCCTAGTGCACTCACTTCTCAGAAAGTGTCTCCTAAGTTTGTCCCAACGGACACTAGAACCCACCATCCGAAGATAGTGGGCAAAGTTCAAAAAATTAGACTTTCACGTCTGAAGGTCATAAAAGGTCGGCCAGGTCGCGACGTTTCGGCCATAGTCTGGCCTTCTTCAGGCGCTGTAACCGACCTTGAGCAGAGTGGCGGGTTTGCGCCTTTTACTCGCTATTTGGGGCCAAGCATCTACCTTTCATCTTCTATGTTCCCTACCAGGTAAGTGTTTTTTCTTTTTCTCTTTTATGAGCTATCTTTGTATTAATTGTTTCTTCTCTTCTCTTTTAGGTCATGGAATCCAGGTAAGTGGTTAATTTTTCCTATTCTTCTTCTAACCCCTTCTTTCTTCTTTTAGGTTGCAGTTTAACGTCTTGCCCAGGACGGCGGTAAGTATCTCTTTCTTCTTCTTTTCCCATCCCTCTTTCTTCCCTTTACTCTTCCTCAGTCGACATTCTTCCCTCCTTTTCCTTCTTTTTCCTCCTCCATTTCCTGCTTTCCCATCAATAAAGTGGCTCTCCTGGTATTCCTCTTCAGGGGCCTGATCAACTCACTCTCCTGGCATTAATTCTTCAGGGGTCTCATAAACAGCAAGGATAATGGGTTTGGTAAATCAGGATCAGGAACGGGTTCACAGCACCGTCGAGTCAGAGTTTAGGTGCAAATTAGGGTTAGGAACAGGGTCCGAAAAAAGACCTTAAAAGTTTTTAAATAATCCAATTTATAGGTTAATTATAGTGATTAGGGTTAGAATTCCATTGTCCAACCCATCCCTCCCCCATCTCTCCCAACCTCTTCCTTTCCCCCAGTCCCCAACCCTAGGGGTCATTATTCCCACTACTCCGAAGAGGAGTAGGGTCAGGCCCAGGGTCAGGGCCCAGGTTTGTCGGTTTGTCGAGGGTTAGGTTTAGGGTTAGGGTTAGGTTAGGGCTAGACCTCCAATTTAGTGGTTAATCAATAAATCCAATTATGGGTTAAGTTTAGATATTGGTTCCGAATAGGTTCTGTTTAGGTGTGGTAGAGAGAGTGGTTAGGTTTAGGGTAAGCATAGGTTCAGGTTAGCTAAAGGGCTTAAGGTTCAATCAAAAACTGTGGTCCTCACTTAGGCCAATTCTGACAGTGCCGGCAAGGTTAGGTAAGGAATTATGAATCCACCCTGAGCCTGGGATGGATCCTAGTGCACTCACTTCTCAGAAAGTGTCTCCCTAAGTTTGTCCCAATGGACACTAGAACCCACCATCCGAAGATAGTGGGCAAAGTTCAAAAAATTAGACTTTCACGCCTGAAGGTCATCATAAAGGTCGGCCAGGTCGCGACGCCGCTGGCCATAGTCTGGCCTCTTCAGGCGCCTGTAACCGACCTTGAGCAGAGTGGCGGGTTTGCGCCTTTACCTGCCATTTGGGGCCAAGCATCTACCTTTCATCTTCTATGTTCCCACCAGGTAAGTGTTTTTCTTTTCTTTTATGAGCTATCTTTGTATTAATTGTTTCTTTCTCTCTCTTTAGGTCGCGGAATCCAGGTAAGTGGTTAATTTTCCTATTCTTCTTCTAACCCTTCTTTTCTTCTTTAGGTTGCAGTTTAACGCCTTGCCCAGGACGGTGAGGTAAGTAATCCAATTAGTAATTTGGTGTCTTTGATGACTTAATTAATTTCTTTTTCTTCTTTTTCCAGGGTTCCCGGTCCAGGTGAGTAAAGGTAAGTCCTCTTTTCTTCCTTTCTCCTTCCTTCTCCTCTATCCTTTTCTTCCTCCTTTCTTCTTCCCGCCTTCTCACTCCCTCTTGTTCTTTGTTCTTCCTTTCTTCTAGTCTTTTCTTCCGTTCGACTGATCCTCTGTCTCTTCCGAATCCTTTGTCCTTAGCCGCCTAATCTTTGTCCTTCTTCTTTTCAGGTTCTTCTCATGGCTTCAATCAACTTTTTAGCCTTTTCTTCTACTCATGTTGTGCGCTAATATGCGATAATAATAAATTGGCTCTACTGGATCCTTTGTCTTCAGTGGCCTTCTTGAAATGAGCTCTCCCGGTATTTTTCTTCGGTGGCTATCAACATGGGATAATGGCAGAACAGATGGCATTAAAAAGATGACGAGCTTAGATTAGGCCTCGAATCCAAAAAATGGCCTCAAATCGGGAACTAAGAGGTAAGAGTACAGGTGGGACGGAATTAGCTAGGGTTACAATAGTGATAGAAACAAACAGGGGTTAGGTTTAGGCGTTGATAAGGGGTTATGTTCTGTTTAGGGTTAGGATAGGGTTGGGTGTAAATCCAAATTAAAGGGTTAAATTTAGTGTGTCCATCAAATTGGTTAAGTTTAAGGGAATCCCAAATTGGTTAGGTTTAGGTATGTCCTTAGAATTGGTTAGGTTTAGTGTTATGGGTTAGGGTAGAATTAGGTACAAATCCGATAGGGAATAACAACATGCAAAAAGGGGCCAAAGGGCTAGGGGACCACATCCCATCACAACACCCTCTGGGACCTGGCTGGGTAGGTTTAGGAAAAAGGTTCTCCTAAGAGAAACCCAGCACTCTCCGGCTGAGAGCGTGCTCAGGTGGGCCCCCAAGCCCTTGAAAGTTTTTCCACCACCCTAAGGTGGTGGGGTTCAAAAATACACATCTCTTGTGTTTGGATGTGAAAGACGGTTTACGCCACGCTGACACACGCTTCGGTCATAGAAGTGACCTTCTTCAGGCGCTGACTGCCTTGGGAGCTTGACCTGCCTGTTATGGCTTTAGTCGCTTAAAATTGGCCCGTGCAATGCTGCACCTCCCTCCCTTTTCAAAAATTGACTGGTGTTTCTAATCTTTTTCAGGTTGCAGTTTAACGTCATGCCCAGGACGGTGAGGTAAGTAATCCAATTAGTAATTTGGTGTCTTTTGATGACTTAATTAATTTCTTTTTCTTTCTTTTCCAGGGTTCCCCGGTCCAGGTGAGTAAAGGTAAGTCCTCTTTCTTCCTTTTCTCCTTCCTTCTCCTCTATCCTTTTCTTCCTCCTTTCTTCTTCCCCGCCTTCTTCACTCCCTCTTTTGTTCTTTGTTCTTCCTTTCTTTCTAGTCTTTTTTCCGGTCGACTGATCCTCTGTCTCTTCCGAATCCTTTTGTCCTTAGCCGCCTCTAATCTTTGTCCTTCTTCTTTTCAGTGTTCTTCTCATGGCTTCAATCAACTTTTTTGCCTTTTTTCGCACTACTGTTGTGCGCTAATATGCTGCGAGTAATAATAAATTGGCCTCTACTGGATCCTTGTCTTCAGTGGCCTTCTTGAAATGAGCTCTCCGGTATTTTTCTTCGCGTGGTTATCAAATATGGGATAATGGCAGAACAGATGGCATTAAAAAGATGACGAGCTTAGATTAGGTCTCAATCCAAAAATGGCCCCCAAATCGGGAACTAAGAGGGTAAGAGTACAGGTGGGACGGGAATTAGCTAGGGTTACAATAGTGGATAGAAACAAACAGGGTTAGGTTTAGGCGCTGATAAGGGTTATGTTCTGTTTAGGGTTAGGATAGGTTGGGGTGTAAAATCCAAATTAAAGGGGTTAAATTTAGGTGTCCATCAAATTGGTTAAGTTTAGCGGAACCCAAATTGGTTAGGTTTAGGTATGTCCTTAGAATTGGTTAGGTTTAGTGTTGCGGGTTAGGGGTAGGTGTACAAACTGATAGGGAATAACAACATGCAAAAGGGGCTCAAAGGGCTAGGGGACCACATCCCATCACAACACCTCCGGGACCTGGCTGGGTAGGTTTAGGAAAAAAGGTTCTCCTAAGAGAAACCTAAGCACCTCCGCTGGGAGAGCGTGTTCAGGGTGGGCCCCAAGCCCCAGCTTGTTTTTCCACCACCCTAAGGTGGTGGGGTTCAAAAATTACACATCTCTTTGTGTTTTGATGTGAAAGATTTGCTTACGCGCCGACGCTTCGGCCATAGAAGTGACCTCTTCAGGCGCTGACCGCCTTGGGAGCTTGACTGCCTGTTATGGCTTTTAGTCGCTCAAAAATTGGCCTGCAATGCTGCACCTCCCTCCCTTTTCAAAAAATTGACTGGTGTTTCTAATCTTTTTCAGGTTGCAGTTTAACGCCATGCCCAGGACGGTGAGGTAAGTAATCCAATTAGTAATTTGCGTCTTTGATGACTTAATTAATTTCTTTTTCTTCTTTTCCAGGGTTCCCGGGTCCAGGTGAGTAAAGGTAAGTCCTTTTCTTCCTTTCTCCTTCCTTCTCCCTCTATCCTTTCTTCCTCCTTTCTTCTTCCCTGCCTTCTTACCCCTCTTGTTCTTTTGTTCTTCTTTCTTCTAGTCTTTTCTTCCTATTTACTGATCCTCTGTCTCTTCCGAATCCTTTTGTCCTTAGCCGCCGCCTCTTAATCTTTGTCCTTCTTTCTTTTCAGGTTCTTCTCATGGCTTCAATCAACTTTTTGCCTTTTTTTCGTATCTATGTTGTGCGCTTAATATGCGATAATAATAAATTGGCTCTACTGGATCCTTGTCTTCAGTGGCCTTCTTGAAATGAGCTCTCCCGGTATTTTTCTTCGGTGGCTATCAAATATGGGATAATGGCAGAACAGATGGCATTAAAAGATGATTTAGCTTAGATTAGGTCCTAATCCAAAAATGGCCTCAAATCGGGAACTAAGAGGTAAGAGTACAGGGTGGGACGGGAATTAGCTAGGGTTACAATAGTGGATAGAAACAAACAGGGGTTAGGTTTAGGCGTTGATAAGGGGTTATGTTCTGTTTAGGGTTAGATAGGGTTGGGTAACCAAATTAAAGGGGTTAAATTTAGGTGTCCATCAAATTGGTTAGGTTTAGGCGGAATCCCAAATTGGTTAGGGTTTAGGTATGTCCTTAGAATTGGTTAGGTTTAGTGTTATGGGTTAGGTAGGTGTACAAACCGATAGGGAATAACAACATGCAAAAAGGGGCTCAAAGGGCTAGGGGGGACCACATCCCATCACAAACACCTCCTCCGGACCTGGCTGGGTAGGTTTAGGGAAAAAGGTTCTCCTAAGAGAAACCTAAGCACTCTCCGGCTGGAGAGCGTGCTCAGGTGGGCCCTCAAGCCCTGTTTTCCCACCACCCTAAGGTGGTGGGGTTCAAAAAATTACACATCTCTTGTGTTTGGATGTGAAAGACGGTTGACTGCCGACGCTTCGGGTCATAGAAGTGACCTTCTTCAGGCGCTGACCGCCTTGGGAGCTTGACTGCCTGTTATGGCTTTAGTCGTCAAAATTGGCCTGCAATGCTGCACCTCCTCCTTTTCAAAAATTGACTGGTGTTTCTAATCTTTTTTCAGGTTGCAGTTTAACGTCATGCCCAGGACGGTGAGGTAAGTAATCCAATTAGTAATTTGGTGTCTTTGATGACTTAATTAATTTCTTTTCTTCTTTTCCAGGGTTCCCGGTCCAGGTGAGTAAAGGTAAGTCCTCTTCTTCCTTTCTCCTTCCTTCTCCTCTATCCTTTTCCTCCTTCTTCTTCCCCGCCTTCTTACTCCCTCTTGTTCTTTTGTTCTTCCTTTTTCTAGTCTTTTCTTCCGTCGACCGATCCTCTGTCTCTTCCCGAATCCTTTGTCCTTAGTCATCTAATCTTTGTCCTTCTTCTTTCAGGTTCTTCTCATGGCTTCAATCAACTTTTTGCCTTTTTCGCATCATGTTGTGCGCTAATATGCTTATAATAATAAATTGGCTCTACTGGATCCTTGTCTTCAGTGGCCTTCTTGAAATGAGCTCTCCCGTATTTTTTCTTCGGTGGCTATCAAATATGGGATAATGGCAGAACAGATGGCATTAAAAAAAGATGACGAGCTTAGATTAGGCCCAATCCAAAATGGCCTCAAATCGGGAACTAAGAGGTAAGAGTACAGGGTGGACGGGAATTAGCTAGGGTTACAATAGTGGATAGAAACAAACAGGGGTTAGGTTTAGGCGTTGATAAGGGGTTATGTTCTGTTTAGGTTAGGATAGGTTGGGTGTAAATCCAAATTAAAGGGGTTAAATTTAGGTGTCCATCAAATTGGTTAAGTTTAGGCGGGAACCCAAATTGGTTAGTGTTTAGGTATGTCCTTAGAATTGGTTAGGTTTAAGTGTTGCGGGTTAGGTAGGTGTGTACAACCGATAGGGAATAACAACATGCAAAAAGGGGCCTCAAAGGGCTAGGGGACCACATCCCATCACAAACACCTCCGGGACCTGGCTGGGTAGGTTTAGGAAAAAGGTTCTCCTAAGAGAAACCCAAGCACCCCTCCGCTGAGAGCGTGCTCAGGGTGGCCCCCGTTCTTGAAAGTTTTCCACCACCCTAAGGTGGTGGGGTTCAAAATTACACATCTCTTTGTGTTTGATGTGAAAGACGGTTTGATGCGCTGACGCTGCTCGGGTCATAGCAGAAGTGACCTCTTCAGGCGCTTTCGACCGCCTTGGGAGCTTGACTGCCTGTTATGGCTTTAGTCGCCAAAAATTGGCCTGCGCAATGCTGCACCTCCTCCCTTTTCAAAAATTGACTGGTGTTTCTAATCTTTTTTTTTTCAGGTTGCAGTTTAACGCCATGCCCAGGACGGTGAGGTAAGTAATCCAATTAGTAATTTGTGTCTTTGATGACTTACTTAATTTCTTTTTCTTCTTTCCAGGGTTCCCGGTCCAGGTGAGTAAAGGTAAGTCCTCTTTCTTCCTTTCTCCTTCCTTCTCCTCTATCCTTTCTTCCTCCTTTCTTCCCCCGCCTTCTTACTCCCTCTTGTTCTTTGTTCTTCCTTTCTTCTAGTCTTTTCTTCCGTCGACTGATCCTCTGTCTCTTCCGAATCCTTTGTCCTTAGCCGCCTAATCTTTGTCCTTCTTCTTTTCAGGTTCTTCTCATGGCTTCAATCAACTTTTTGCCTTTTTTTCGCACTATGTTGTGCGCTAATATGCGATAATAATAAATTGGCTCTACTGGATCCTTGTCTTCAGTGGCCTTCTTTGAAATGAGCTCTCCCGGGTATTTTTCTTCGGTGGCTATCAAATATGGGATAATGGCAGAACAGATGGCATTAAAAGATGACGAGCTTAGATTAGGCCCGAATCCAAAAATGGCCTCAAATCGGGAACTAAGAGGTAAGAGTACAGGTGGGACGGGAATTAGCTAGGTTACAATAGTGGATAGAAACAAACAGGGGTTAGGTTTAGGGCGTTGATAAGGGTTATGTTCTGTTTAGGGTTAGGATAGGTTGGGGTGTAAATCCAAATTAAAGGGGTTAAATTTAGGTGTCCATCAAATTGGTTAAGTTTAGGCGGAATCCCAAATTGGTTAGTTTAGGTATGTCCTTAGAATTGGTTAGGTTTAGTGTTATGGGTTAGGGGTAGGTGTACAAACCGATAGGGAATAACAACATGCAAAAAAGGGGCTCAAAGGGCTAGGGGACCACATCCCATCACAACACCCTCCGGGACCTGGCTGGGTAGGTTTAGGAAAAAAAGGTTCTCCTAAGAGAAACCTAAGCACTCTCCGGCTGAGAGCTTGCTTTGTGGGTGGGCCCCTGCCCTTGAGTTTTTCCACCACCCTAAGGTGGTGGGGGTTCAAAAAATTACACATCTCTTTGTGTTTGATGTGAAAGACGGTTTACGCGCTGACGCTTCGGGTCATAGAAGTGACCTCTTCAGGCGCTGACTGCCTTGGGAGCTTGACTGCCTGTTATGGCTTTAGTCACTAAAATTGGGTCTGCAATGCTGCACCTCCTCCCTTTTCAAAAATTGACTGGTGTTTCTAATCTTTTTTCAGGTTGCAGTTTAACGTCATGCCCAGGACGGTGAGGTAAGTAATCCAATTAGTACTTTGGTGTCTTTTGATGACTTAATTAATTTCTTTTTCTTCTTTCCCAGGGTTCCCGGTCCAGGTGAGTAAAGGTAAGTCCTCTTTTTCTTCCTTTCTCCTTCCTTCTCCTCATCCTTTTCTTCCTCCTTTCTTCTTCCCCGCCTTCTTACTCCCTCTTGTTCTTTTGTTCTTCCTTTCTTCTTAGTCTTTTCTTCCTCACGACTGATCCTCTGTCTCTTCCTAAACTTTGTCCCAAGTCGCCTAATCTTTGTCCTTCTTCTTTTCAGGTTCTTCTCATGGCTTCAATCAACTTTTTGCCTTTTTCGCACCATGTTGTGCGCTAATATGCTTATAATAATAAATTGGCCTTACTGATCCTTGTCTTCAGTGGCCTTTCTTGAAATGAGCTCTCCCGTATTTTTCTTTCGGTGGCTATCAAATATGGGATAATGGCAGAACAGATGGCATTAAAAGATGACGAGCTTAGATTAGGCTCCGAATCCAAAATGGCCTCAAATCGGGAACTAAGAGGTAAGAGTATTGTGGGGGGACGGAATTAGCTTAGGGCTTACAATAGTGGATAGAAACAAACAGGGTTAGGTTTAGGCGTTGATATGGGGGTTGTGTTCTGTTTAGGGTTAGGATAGGGTTGGGTGTAAATCCAAATTAAAAGGGGTTAAATTTAGGTGTCCATCAAATTGGTTAAGTTTAGGCGGAATCCTAAATTGGTTAGGTTTAGGTATGTCCTCAGAATTGGTTAGGGTTTAGTGTTATGGGTTAGGTAGGTGTACAAACCGATAGGGAATAACAACATGCAAAAGGGGCTCAAAGGGGCTAGGACCACATCCCATCGCCAACACCCTCCGACCTGGCTGGGTAGGTTTAGGAAAAAGGTTCTCCTAAGAGAAACCTGGGCACTCTCCGGGGCTGAGAGCGTGCTCAGGGTGGGCCCCTGCCCTGAGTTTTTCCACCACCCTAAGGTGGTGGGGGTTCAAAAATTACACATCTTTGTGTTTGGATGTGAAAGACGGTTTACGCGGGCCGACGCCGGGTCATAGAAGTGACCTTCTTCAGGCGCCTGACCGCCTTGGGAGCTTGACTGCCTGTTATGGCTTTAGTCATTAAAATTGGGCCTGCGTAATGCTGCAATTCTCCCTCCCTTTTCAAAAAATTGACTGGTGTTTCTCTAATCTTTTTTTCAGGTTGCAGTTTAACGTCATGCCCAGGACGGTGAGGTAAGTAATCCAATTAGTAATTTGGTGTCTTTGATGACTTAATTAATTTCTTTTTCTTCTTTTCCAGGGTTCCCGTCCAGGTGAGTAAAGGTAAGTCCTCTTTCTTCCTTTCTCTTCCTTCCTCTCTATCCTTTTCTTCCTCCTTTCTTCTTCCCCTGCCTTCTTACTCCTCTTGTTCTTTGTTCTTCCTTTCTTCTAGTCTTTTCTTCCTCACGACTGATCCTCTGTCTCTTCCGAATCCTTTGTCCTTAGCCAGCTTCTAATCTTTGTCCTTCTTCTTTCAGGTTCTTTCCTTGGCTTCAATCAACTTTTTGCCTTTTTCGCACTATGTTGTGCGCTTAATATGCGAGTAATAATAAATTGGCTCTACTGGATCCTTGTCTTCAGTGGCCTTCTTGAAATGAGCTCTCCCGGTATTTTTTCGTGGCTATCAAATATGGGATAATGGCAGAACAGATGGCATTAAAAAAAGATGATTTGTAGCTTAGATTAGGCCTCGAATCCAAAAATGGCCTCAAATCGGGAACTAAGAGGTAAGAGTACAGGGGTGGGACGGAATTAGCTAGGGTTACAATAGTGGATAGAAACAAACAGGGGTTAGGTTTAGGCGCTGATAAGGGGTTATGTTCTGTTTAGGGTTAGGATAGGTTGGGTGTAAACCAAATTAAAGGGGTTAAATTTAGGTGTCCATCAAATTGGTTAAGTTTAGGTGGAATCCCAAATTGGTTAGGTTTAGGTGCTGTCCTTAGAATTGGTTAGTTTAGTGTTATGGGTTAGGGGTAGGTGTACAAACTGATAGGGAATAACAACATGCAAAAAGGGGGTCAAAGGGCAAGGGGGGACCACATCCCATCACAACACCCTCCGGGACCTGGCTGGGTAGGTTTAGGAAAAAGGTTCTCCTAAGAGAAACCTCCAAGCACTTCTCTGGCTGAGAGCGTGCTCAGGTGGGCCCCTGCTCCTTGTTTTTCCACCACCCTAAGGTAGGGGTTCAAAATTACACATCTCTTGTGTTTGATGTGAAAGACGGTTTACGCGGCGACGCTTCGGGTCATAGAAGTGACCTCTTCAGGCGCTGACTGCCTTGGGAGCTTGACTGCCTGTTATGGCTTTAGTCGCTCAAGGGTTAGGGTTAGGTTAGTTAGGGTTAGGTTAGGGTTAGGTTAGGTTAGGTTTAGGAAAAATTAAAATCCACCCTGAGCCTGGGATGGACTTTAGTGCACTCACTTCTCAGGACGTTCCTCCTAAGTTTGTCCCAAACGATATTAGAACCCACCATCCGAAGATAGTGGGCGGGGTTCAAAAAAATTAGACTTTTTCACGCCTGAAATATGTCATAAGGTCGGCCAGATCGCCATGCTTCGGCCAAGAATGTGGCCTTCCTCAGGCGCTGAAACCGACCTGTAGCAAGTGGCGGGTTTGCGCTTTACTCGCTTTTTGTGCCAAGCATCTACCTTTCATCCTATCTTACCATTTTTAATATTTTTCCATTTTCTTCTTCTAGGTGGCTTGTATGCCTTTCCCAAGGCTGGTTCCAGGTAAGTGGTTTTCTCTCTTTCTGAACTCTATTTCTACTTCTAACCCTTTCTTTTTCTTCTTTTCAGGTTGCAGTTTAACGTCTTGCCCAGGACGGCGGTAAGCATCTCTTTCTTCTTCCTTTTTCCCATCCCTCTTTCTTCCCCTTCACTTCTTCCTCAGTCGACATTCTTCCCTCCTTTCCTTCTTTCCTCCATTTCCTGCTTTTCATCAATAAAGTGGCTCTCCTGGTATTCCTCTTCAGGGCCTGATCAACTCACTCTCCTGGCATTCATTCCTCAGGGTCTCATAAACAGCAAGGATAATGGGTTTGGTAAATCAGGATCAGGAACGGGTTCACAGCACCGCCGAGTCAGAGTTTAGGTGCAAATTAGGGTTAGGAACAGAGTCCGAAAAAGACCTTAAGAGTTTTTAAATAGTCCAATTGATTGGTTAATTATAGCGAATAGGGTTAGAATTCCTTATTCACCCTATCTCCTTCCCCAATCCCTCCCAACCCTCTTCCCTTCCCCTAGTCCCCAACCCTAGGGTCATTATTCCCACCACCTCCCGAAGAGGAGCGGGCCAGCCCAGGGTCAGGGTCCAGGTTTGTCGGTTTATCGAGGGTTAGGTTTAGGGTTAGGGTTAGTTCAGGATAGATCTTCAAATTAGTGGTTTAGCCAATTAGGGTCCAAATATGGGTTAAGTTTAGGTAGGGGTTTGGAATAGGTTCTGTTTAGGCGATATGTAGAGAGTGGTTAGGTTAAGGGGCAAGTATAGTTCAGGTTAGCTATAGGGCTTAAGGCTCAATAAAAATCCGTGGTCCTCACTTAGGCCAATCCTGACAGTGCCGGCAAGGTTAGGTTTAGGAAATTAAATCCACCCTGAGCCTGGGATGGACTTTAGTGCACTCACTTCTCAGGACGTTCCTCCTAAGTTTGTCCCAACGACACTAGAACCCACCATCCGAAGATAGTGGGCGGGGTTCAAAAAATTAGACTTTTCACGCCTGAAATATGTCATAAGGTCGGCCAGATCGCGACGCTTCGCCCAAGAATGTGGCCTTCCTCAGGCGCTGAAACCGACCTGTAGCAAGTGGCGGGTTTGGCGCCTTTACTCGCTTTTTAAAGTGCCAAGCATCTACCTTTCATCCTATCTTACCATTTTTAATATTTTTCCATTTTCTTCTTCTAGGTGGCTTGTATGCCTTTCCCGAAGGCTGGTTCCAGGTAAGTGGTTTTCTCTCTCTTTCTGAACTCTATTTCTACTTCTAACCCTTTCTTTTCTTCTTTTCAGGTTGCAGTTTAACGCCTTGCCCAGGACGGCGGTAAGCATTCTTTCTTCTTCCTTTCCCATCCCTCTTTCTTCCCTTCACTCTTCCTCAGTCGACATTCTTCCCTCCTTTTCCTTCTTTTCCTCCTCCATTTCCTGCTTTTCTATCAATAAAGTGGCTCTCCTGGTATTCCTCTTCAGGGGCCTGATCAACTCACTCTCCTGGCATTCATTCCTCAGGGGTCTCATAAACAGCAAGGATAATGGGTTTGGTAAATCAGGATCAGGAACGGGTTCACAGCACCGAAAGTCAGAGTTTAGGTGCAAATTAGGGGTTAGGAACAGAGTCCGAGAAAAAAAAAAAAAAAGACCTTAAGAGTTTTTTAAATAGTCCAATTGATTGGTTAATTATAGCGAATAGGGTTAGAATTCTTTATCTACTCCCATCTCCTTCCCAACCCTCCCAACCCTCTTCCCCTTCCCCAGTCCCCAACCCTAGGTCATGCATTCCCACCACCTCCGAGGAGGAGCGGGTCAGGCCCAGGTCAGGGTCCAGGTTTGTCGGTTTATCGAGGGTTAGGTTTAGGGTTAGGGTTAGGTTCAGGGATAGATCTTCAAATTAGTGGTTTAGCCAATTAGGGTCCAAATATGGGTTAAGTTTAGGTAGGGGTTTGGAATAGGTTCTGTTTAGGCGATATGTAGAGAGTGGTTAGGTTAAGGGGCAAGTATAGGTTCAGGGTTAGCTATAGGGCTTAAGGCTCAACAAAATCCGTGGTCCTCACTTAGGGCCAATCCTGACAGTGCCGGCAAGGTTAGGTTTAGGAAATTAAATCCACCCTGAGCCTGGGATGGACTTTAGTGCACTCACTTCTCAGGACGTTCTCCTAAGTTTGTCCTAACGGATACTAGAACCCACCATCCGAAGATAGTGGGCGGGGTTCAAAAAATTAGACTTTTTCACGTCTGAAATATGTCATAAGGTCGGCCAGATCGCGACGTTTCGGCCAAGAATGTGGCCTTCCTCAGGCGCTGAAACCGACCTGTAGCAAGTGGCGGGTTTGCGCCTTTACTCGCTTTTTGTGCCAAGCATCTACCTTTCATCCTATCTTACCATTTTTAATATTTTTCCATTTCTTTCTTCTTCTAGGTGGCTTGTATGCCTTTCCCAAGGCTGGTTCCAGGTAAGTGGTTTTCTCTCTCTTTCTGAACTCTATTTCTACTTCTAACCCTTTCTTTTCTTCTTTTCAGGTTGCAGTTTAACGCCTTGCCCAGGACGGTAAGCATCTCTTTCTTCTTCCTTTTCCCATCCCTCTTTCTTCCCTTCTTCACTCTTCCTCAGTCGACATTCTTCCCTCCTTTTCCTTCTTTTTCCTCCTCCATTTCCTGCTTTTCTATCAATAAAGTGGCTCCTGGTATTCCTCTTCAGGGGCCTGATCAACTCACTCTCCTGGCATTCATTCCTCAGGGTCTCTAAAACAGCAAGGATAATGGGTTTGGTAAATCAGGATCAGGAACGGGTTCACAGCACACGTCGTCGAGTCAGAGTTTAGGTGCAAATTAGGGTTAGGAACAGAGTCCCAAAAAAGACCTTAAGAGTTTTAAATAGTCCAATTGATTGGTTAATTATAGCTTAATAGGGTTAGAATTCCTCATTCACCTATCTCCCTTCCCCTAACTCCTCCCAACCCTCTTCCCTTCCCCCAGTCCCCAACCCTAGGTCATCATTCCCACCCACCCCGGGTTGAGGAGCGGGTCAGGCCCAGGTCAGGGTCCAGGTTTGTCGGTTTATCGAGGGTTAGGTTTAGGGTTAGGGTTAGTTCAGGATAGATCTTCAAATTAGTGGTTTAGCCAATTAGGGTCCAAATATGGGTTAAGTTTAGGTAGGGGTTGGAATAGGTTCTGTTTAGGCGATATGTAGAGAGTGGTTAGGTTAAGGGGCAAGTATAGGTTCAGGTTAGCTATAGGGCTTAAGGCTCAACAAAACTCCGTGGTCCTCACTTAGGGCCAATCCTGACAGTGCCGGCAAGGTTAGGTTTAGGAAATTAAAATCCACCCTGAGCCTGGGATGGACTTTCAGTGCACTCACTTCTCAGGACGTTCTCCTAAGTTTTGTCCCAACGACACTAGAACCCACCATCCGAAGATAGTGGGCGGGGTTCAAAAATTAGACTTTTTCACGCCTGAAATATGTCGCTAAGGTCGGCCAGATCGCGACGCTTGGCCAAGAATGGGCCTTCCTCAGGCGCCTGAAACCGACCTGTAGCAAGTGGCGGGTTTGCGCCTTTACCGCTTTGTGCCAAGCATCTACCTTTTCATCCTATCTTACCATTTTTTAATATTTTTCATTTTTCTTCTTCTAGGTGGCTTGTATGCCTTTCCAAGGCTGGTTCCAGGTAAGTGGTTTTCTCTCTTTCTGAACTCTATTTCTACTTCTAACCTTTTCTTTTCTTCTTTTCAGGTTGCAGTTTAACGTCCTTGCCCAGGACGGTGTAAGTATCTCTTTCTTCTTCCTTTCCCCATCCCTCTTTCTTCCCTTCACTCTTCCCTCAGCCGACATTCTTCCTCCTTTTCCTTCTTTTTCCTCCTCCATTTCGCTTTTCTATCAATAAAGTGGCTCTCCTGGTATTCCTCTTCAGGGCCTGATCAACTCACTCTCCTGGCATTCATTCCTCAGGGTCTCATAAACAGCAAGGATAATGGGTTTGGTAAATCAGGATCAGGAACGGGTTCACAGCAATCGCCGAGTCAGAGTTTAGGTGCAAATTAGGGTTAGAACAGAGTCCGAAAAAAAGACCTTAAGAGTTTTAAATAGTCCAATTGATTGGTTAATTATAGCGAATAGGTTAGAATTCTATCTACCCATATCTCCTTCCCTAATCTCTCCTAACCCTCTTCCCTTCCCCCTAGTCCCAACCCTAGGGTCATTATTCCCACCCACCTCCGAAGAGGAGCGGGTCAGCCCAGGGTCAGGGGTCCAGGTTTGTCGGTTTATCGAGGGTTAGGGTTTAGGGTTAGGGGTTAGGTTCAGGGATAGATCTTCAAATTAGTGGTTTAGCCAATTAGGGTCCAAATATGGGTTAAGTTTAGGTAGGGGTTTGGAATAGGTTCTGTTTAGGGGCGATATGTAGAGAGTGGTTAGGTTAAGGGCGTATAGGTTCAGGTTAGCCATAGGGCTTAAGGCTCAACAAAAATCCGTGGTCCTCACTTAGGCCAATCCTGACAGTGCCGGCAAGGTTAGGTTTAGGAAATTAAAATCCACCCTGAGCCTGGGGATGGACTTTAGTGCACTCACTTCTCAGGACGTTCCTCCTAAGTTTGTCCCAACGACACTAGAACCCACCATCCGAAGATAGTGGGCGGGGTTCAAAAAAATTAGACTTTTTCACGCCTGAAATATGTCATAAAGGTCGGCCAGATCGCGACGCTTCGGCCAAGAATGTGGCCTTCCTCAGGCGCTTGAAACCGACCTGTAGCAAGTGGCGGGTTTGCGCCTTTACTCGCTTTGTGCCAAGCATCTACCTTTCATCCTATCTTTCACCATTTTTAATATTTTTCCATTTTCTTCTAGGTGGCTTGTATGCCTTTCCAAGGCTGGTTCCAGGTAAGGGTTTTCTCTCTTTCTGAACTCTATTTCTACTTCTAACCCTTTCTTTTTCTTCTTTTCAGGTTGCAGTTTAACGCCTTGCCCAGGACGGCAAGCAAGTATCTCTTTCTTCTTCCTTTCCCATCCCTCTTTCTTCCCTTCACTCTTCCCTCAGTCGACATTCTTCCTCCTTTCCCTTCTTTTTCCTCCTCCATTTCTGCTTTTCTATCAATAAAGTGGCCTCCTGGTATTCCTCTTCAGGGGCCTGATCAACCTGACCTCCTGGCATTCATTCCTCAGGGTCTCTATTAAACAGCAAGGATAATGGGTTTGGTAAATCAGGATCAGGAACGGGTTCACAGCACCGCCGAGGTCAGAGTTTAGGTGCAAATTAGGGTTAGAACAGAGTCCGAAAAAGACCTAAAGAGTTTTTAAATAGTCCAATTGATTGGTTAATTATGAGCTAATAGGGTTAGAATTCTTTATTCACTCCATCTCCCTCCCTCAACCCTCCCAACCTCTTCCTTCCCTCAGTCCCCAACCCTAGGCCGGGCTATTCCCACCACCTCCCAAGAGGAGCGGGTCAGGCCCAGGGTCAGGGGTCCAGGTTTGTCGGTTTATCGAGGGTTAGGTTTAGGTTAGGGTTAGGTTCAGGGATAGATCTTCAAATTAGTGGTTTAGCCAATTAGGGTCCAAATATGGGTTAAGTTTAGGTAGGGGTTTGAATAGGTTCTGTTTAGGGCGATATGTAGAGAGTGGTTAGGTTAAGGGGCAAGTATAGGTTCAGGTTAGCTTATAGGGCTTAAGGCTCAACAAAACCGTGGTCCTCACTTAGGCCAATCCTGACAGTGCCGGCAAGGTTAGGTTTAGAAATTAAAATCCACCCTGAGCCTGGGATGGATTTAGTGCACCCACTTCAGGACGTTCTCCTAAGTTTGTCCTAACGGACGATTTTTCAGAACCCACCATCCGAAGATAGTGGGCGGGGGTTCAAAAAATTAGACTTTTTCACGCCTGGTAATATGTCATAAAGGTCGGCCAGATCGCGACGCTTCGCCAAGAATGTGGCCTTCCTCAGGCGCTGAAACCGACCTGCAGCAAGTGGCGGGTTTGCGCCTTTACCGCTTTTGTGCCAAGCATCTACCTTTCATCCTATCTTACCATTTTTTAATATTTTTCCATTTTCTTCTAGGTGGCTTGTATGCCTTCCAAGGCTGGTTCCAGGTAAGTGGTTTTCCTTCTGAACTCTATTTCTACTTCTAACCCTTTCTTTCTTCTTTTCAGTTGCAGTTTAACGCCCTGCCCAGGACGGCGGTAAGTATCTCTTTCTTCTTCCTTTCCCATCCTCTTTCTTCCCTTCACTCTTCCCTCAGTCGACATTCTTCCCTCCTTTCCTTCTTTTTCCTCCTCCATTTCCTGCTTTTCTATCAAAGTGTGGCTCTCCTGGTATTCCTCTTCAGGGGCCTGATCAACTCACTCTCCTGGCATTCATTCCCCAGGGTCTCATAAACAGCAAGGATAATGGGTTTGGTAAATCAGGATCAGGAACGGGTTCACAGCAATCACGAAAGTCAGAGTTTAGTGCAAATTAGTTAGGAACAGAGTCCAAAAAAGACCTTAAGAGTTTTTAAATAGTCCAATTGATTGGTTAATTATAGCGAATAGGGTTAGAATTCTTTATTCACTCTATCTCCTTCCCCATTCCCTCCCAACCCTCTTCCCTTCCCCTCAGTCCCCAACCCTAGGCTCATTATTCCCACCACCTCCCGAAGAGGAGCGGGTCAGGCCCAGGTCAGGGTCCAGGTTTGTCGGTTTATCGAGGGTTAGGGTTGAAGTTAGGGTTAGGTTCAGGACAGATCTTCAAATTAGTGGTTTAGCCAATTAGGTCCAAATATGGGTTAAGTTTAGGTAGGGGTTTGGAATAGGTTCTGTTTAGGCGATATGTAGAGAGTGGTTAGGGTTAGGGTTAGGGTTAGGGTTAGGGGTTAGGGTTGTTAGGTTAAGGAAAAAGAGTTCTCCCCGAAGGAGAGAACCAGTGCACCTCCGCTTTTCAGAATGGGCTGGTGAGGCAGATCTCCCAGTTTGGGTTCCACCACCCAAAGGTGGTGGAGGGTCAAAAATTGTTTCATAGCAGTTCTTTGTTAGAAATGAAGTCGACTGCTGCGCAACGCTTTCTGGCTCTCATGCCCTTCATCAGGCGCTGGTCGACAGGAGTGGTAGCCCATGGCCTACACCACTTGGGCTCCGCGGGCTCAGCTGCCCCTCCAGGGTGCAGTTTAACGTCATGCCCAGGACGGAATTTCCTCTCACCTTCATCTACTCTATGCGCCTCTGATATGGGATTTGCATAGTTTTCCTCCGTGAGTACTTAACAGGTAAGTAATTCAATTAAAATGACCTTTTACAGGTTTTCTCCTTTTTAGGGTTTTAATTTTGACTAATATGTCTTGTTTCTTCCTTTTTAGGGTTCCAGGTAAGTATAAATTTTTGGTAAGTATTAGTTTCTCTAATTATAGGTTTTTAATTTGTAACTAATTATGTTTTTGTCTTCCAATTAGGGGTTCCAGGTAAGTGATGTTCTTAACAGGTAAGTTCTCTCTTTCCTCCTTGATCCTCTCTTCTCTCCTGCTCTTTCTCTTTGCTCTCCTATACTACTCCTCTTCTTCTGTCTTACCTATCTCTGGCTCTTCTCTATGCCTTTAATGTCACTTGTATGTGCTAATAAAAATTGACTCAACTGTCTCAGTGGTCTTCAATCGTCTGTGTTTATAATGGCTCACTATATATCCCCAGTGGCCCACAGGAATGTTGGCGTGAGTGGCTCAAAAGAATAGATGGACATAGGTCAAAATGGGGTTAGATATAGGGTCAAGAGTAGGTATACAGGTTAGAAAAGGTCAAGGATTGAGAAAGGTCACCTCCCCCTCTCTACCCTCCCTCTCCACTGTCTCGTCCTTTTCCTTTCTTCCCTCACTCCATCTTTCCCTGTTGGTCATTCCTGTCCTCACAAAGAGGGGTCAGGGTTCAGGCCCAGAGTCAAGATTAGGGTCAGGGTTAGGTTAGGGTTAGGGACAGGGCTAGGTTAGGGGATAGGCATCCTGTATATGGGTTAAATTTAGCATAGGGTTAGGTTTGTGGTTAGGTTAGGTTAGGGGTTAGGGTTAGGTTAGAAGTTAGTGTTAGTGTTAGGTTAGTACAGGGTATTAACCACGATCGGGAAATTCCCCGGATCCTCTAAAATGTCCATATCTCCATCGATGGAATGAGTTATAGACTTGAAATTTTGTACACATGTGTATGAGGTGTACCTACGTGTGACGCGAGTTACGTGGATGATGTCACTTCCGGTTCCGGAGTTATACCGAAATAGCTATATCTCGGGAACCGTAGGTCGAGAGACTCGGGATGGTACTAGTGTGTTCGGCATGGCCGAATTATGTCAGACGGATCAAGGTTCCAAGGTCGTAGGATTTACTCGCTCGCGACATTTGCGTTTGAATTTCTCGCTATTCATTTCAATGGAGATTCGTTGAGTGGCAAAAAAAGCAGCCATGTTTTTCCGAAAATCACCTCCCAGAAAGTGGTTTGGAGCATGTTTCAGGCCATTTGGAGTTGATAGAACATGCCCTTTTAGGTAGTAACTTTTTTCACCTAGGTGGCGCTATAGTCACCAAAGTTGATCGGACGGCTTTTGGGAGGTCAGTCCGACCCCAGATGTACAAGAATCACGTGTCAATTATGTTCGTAGCCAAAGATATGAACTTAAAACCTATGTCATTTATTGATTTTGAATTTGAATAAACATCAGTTCATATTTCCAAACAATACAAAACATCCAGCCAAAAAGTATCTCATTAGTGTTAGCATGCATGTAGATTGCATTTAGTCAAAAAAAAACACACTATGTTTTCCTAGACCTTTGATGCCCCATGTGGTTAATTATGGACAAATTGCATAAAGTTTGGGTTAGGGTTAGGTTTTGTTGTGGGTGCCGGGTTCTGTTCTTTTTGGACCCCGAGTTCCACTGTTGCACTCCGTGTTCTTTGCATTTTTTATGTTCCTCTTCTTGTTCTTTAGCGTGCATGCTAGGTTTTGGGTAAGATTTTAGTGAGGGCCAGCTTTGTTGGGGTTAGACAGTTAGGCTCCACATGGGACTCCGCCTTGACGTGGCGTAGCTTTACGCAACTCAGTGGTGTGTCGCAAGACCAATCACAGAGCTGCAAACCAAAGAGTCCTGGCTTAGGGTTAAGAGTTATGTGTGTTTTATGCCATATCCGGAACGAAGGCTGTAGATCGACGGGGTTGACCATTGTATTCAGTGTGGTTGAATTATTGCATAGGTGGTGCTTTGTTTTTGTGATTTAACGCCATCGTGATATTTATGTCTTCAAGCTTCCCATTGATGGGTGGAACTTTTCTAGATCATGGATACGGCTCCAGTCCTTATTTTGAACAAAAACGTTATTGTCATTGAACAAAACACAACAAAATTAATTATAAACCATGAACTTGTTATTGAAAAAGAAGAAGAAAAAAACAGAACAAATTATAAAATGTTAAAATCCATGTAAAAATCGTGCTTAATCAATGTTTCAACCCCATTACCAGGTACTGTGGTTTTGGGAGCGAGGGTCACTGTAATGAATATGTGGGTGACACATCTCTTTATACTTCTACACACAACAAAATCTCCTCAAATATTCTTCGCCCTAGCACGTGACGGCCGGGACCAAGGCTGGAGTAAGGAGGGGCGACAAGGGGTGGGTGGGTGGCAACACATGGGGACAAGGTGGGATGAGGGGTGGGTAAGGAGGGATGAGAAGGTGTTGTTGTGGGTTGGCACATATGTTCTGTGCATGTTGCCATTGGTGGTGAAGGTTAGGTTCTGGCAGAGCCAACATTGTTTCTCTAATTCCTTAACCCCATGTCCATCTGGGATGAACATGAAGGACCTTCTTCGGGGTCACACTTTCCTTGCAACCCCACATGTGAAATTCTCCATTCGAACGTTTCGCCGCCTCTAGCGCAGTAGTCTGCCGCTGGCCGTTGTTGCCGCTACAACACATGGCCATATGGGATGAACATGAAGGTGATCTTTCTTTGGGGTCACAACTCCTGCATGCACTCCCTGGGTTAGGGTTCAGTGAAGAGGGCTGACAGGGTGGACATGTGAGGGACAGGGTGGTGAAACTGCCATTCTGTCTTCTTCTCTTTCTCCCTATTTACCACAATAGACATTACTGCACATGCAGGGACAAGGTGGGTTGTTAGTTAGGGGTTAGGGTTAGTTAGTTAGGTTTGGGAAAAAAAGTTTTCTCCAAATGGAGAACTGTGCACCTCTGGCAAAGAGTGAGTTTTGGGTGGGCCCCATAGCTCTTAAGATGTCCCACCACCCGAAAGTAGTGGGGTTTCCAAAAAATTGTACATCGCGTGTTCTAGATGTGAGGACGGCCACGCCAAGCAACGCTTCGGCCACGCCAGGCCTCCTCAGGCGCTGGCTGCCTGAATTGAGAGGACTGCCTGTCCAGGCTTTAGTCCCTCAGGTGCCCGCACTGCTGCACCTCCTTCCCAAAATTGTTTTTCTAATTTTTATTCTTTTCAGGTTTTTAAGGCAAGTAATTTGGTAAGTACAATTTGTAAAGTAATGCTTTTAATTGTAGTGCCAATTGATTGCTTTTTTAATTAATTTCCTTTGTCGCTCCAATTGTAATTTCTTTGTTTCAGGATGCAGTTTAACGCCTTACCCAGGACGTGGAGGTAAGTTCTGCCAATTAGTGTTTTCTGTCTTTCATATGTGTTTTAATCTCTTTTCTTTTTTTTCAGGGTTCCAGATTAGTGAGTATGTAAGTATCCTTTTTTTTTTCTCTTTATGTGTTTTAATTCTTTTTCTTTTCTTTGCAGGGTTCCAGGGTCCGGATTAGGTAAGTAGGTGAGCATCTTCTTTTCCTTCCTCCTTTTCTTCCTCTTCTCTATCCTTCCCTTGTTGTTTTTCTTCCTTTCTTGTCCCCATCTTCTTCCTCCTTGTCTTCTGTTCTTCCTCTATCACCCTTTCTTCCTCCATTCTTCTTCCGCAGAATCGTATCTCTTATCCACAGGCACACTAATCTTCTTCTCTCTTCTCAGGTCCTAGATCCACGGTCCTCATCAAGTTATCTGCCTTCTTAAATGTCTTAACTCCCCCATCCCCATATAAGCGCTTAATAAGCGTGTTCAATAAACATTGGCTCTCCTGGAATTTGTCTTCAGTGGCCTCTTTTTTATATTAGCTCCGACCGAATTATTCGGACGGTGGCTTCCTTTGACCCTAACAACATTTTTAGACTAATTAATATGGCTTCCAATAACTGATGTACCAGATTAGTGCATGAAACAAAAATAGGGTTTCCGATAGGGGCTTAAGCTAGGCTTTAAGTTTACAGCAGATAGGAAGGGTTAGGGACCAATGGGACAGAAACAGGACAAGGGTTCAGTTTAGGTGTTGGAAAGGTTAGTTAGGTTTAGGGTAAGGATAGGGTTAGGGCTAAACCAATTAGTTAAGTTTAGGCGTTATAAATCAAAATTGGTTAAGCTTAGGGCGCTGGAAATCAAATTGGTTAGGTTTAGGAGATAGTCCAAATTGGTTAAGATTAGAATCAGGGTTTAGGGGTTAGGGTTAGGTTAGGGTTAGGTTAGGATTAGAAATAAGATTTCTCCCAAGGAGAACAATGCACTCTCTGCATGTAGAGGATTTGTTCAGGGTGGGCACCCAAGCCCTTAGTTGATCCACCACCCAAGGTGGTGGGGTTTCAAAAATTACACTTAGCATGTGTAGCTAGGGTTAGGTTAGTTAGGTTAGGTTAGGCTAGGGTTAGGCTAGGAATAGGAAAAGAGCGTCTCCTGAAGAGAAACCTGAGCACCTCCGGGCTGAGAGTGTGCTCAGTGTGCCCCAAGCCCTGAAAGTTTTTCCACCACCAGTGGTGGGGGTTCAAAAATACACATCTCTTGTGTTTGGATGCGAAAAGACGGTTTACGCTGGCTGACGCTTCCGGCCCATTAGACTGACCTTCTTTTCTTCAGGCGCTGACCGCCTTGGGAGCTAGACTGCTCATTATGGCTTTAATCGCTCAAAAATTGGGTCTGCAATGCTGCACCTCCTCCCATTCAAAAATTGACTAATTTTTGTCCAAATTTTATTTCAGGTTGCAGCTTAACGCCGTGCCCAGGACGGTGAGGTAAGTGTTCCAATTAGTAATTTAGTGTCTTTGATGACTTAATTAATCCTCTTTTTCTTTCTTTTCCAGGGTTCCCTGTCCAGGTGAGCAAAGGTAAGTCCTCTTTTCTTCCTTTTTCTCCTTCCTTTTCCTCTATCCTTTCTTCCTCCTTTTCTTCTTCCCCGCCTTCTTACTCCCTCTTGTTCTTTGTTCTTCCTTTCTTCTAGTCTTTTCTTCCATCGACTGATCCTCTGTCTCTTCTGGAATCCTTTGTTCTTAGTCATTTAATCTTTTGTCCTTCTTTTACAGGTTCTTCTCATGGCTTCAATCAACTTTTGCCTTTTTTCATACCATGTTAAGTGCGCTAGTATGCGAATAATAAAATTGGCCTCTACTTGGATCCTTTGTCTCACAGTGGCCTTCTTCTGAAATGAGCTCTCCCGTATTTCCTCTTCGTGGCTATCAAATATGAAATAATGGCAGAACAGATGGCATTAAAAGATGATGAGCTTAGATTAGGCTCTGTCCAAAAAATGGCCTCCAATCGGGAACCAAGAGGTAAGAGTACAGGGTAGGATGGAATTAGCTAGGGTTAATTAATAGTGATAGAAACAAACAGGGGTTAGGCTTAGGGCGTTGATAAGGGGGTTAGGTTCTGTTTAGGGTTAGATAGGGTTGGGTGTGTGATCCAAATTAAAGTGGTTAGGTTTAGCGCCCATCGAATTGGTTAGGTTTAGGCGGAACCCAAATTGGTTAAGTTTAGGTGTGTCCATCAAATTAAGTTAGGATTAGTGTAAAGGGTTAGGGTAGGTGTACAACCAATAGGGAATAACAACATGCAAGAAAGGTGCCTCAGCGGGCTAGGGACCACATCCCATCACAACACTCCTCCGGGACCTGGCTGGGTAGGTTTAGAAGAAAGGTTCTCTAAGAGAAACCTGAGCACCCCTCCGCTGAGAGTGTGCTCAGGTGGGCCCTCAAGCCCTGAGTTTTTCCACCACCCTAAGGTGGTGGGGGGTTCAAAAATTACACATCTCTTGTAAGTTTGATGCGAAGACGGTTGACAAGGCTGGGACAAGCTTCGGTCATTAGACTGACCTTCTTCAGGGCGCTGACCGCCTTGGGAGCTAGACAGTTTATTATGGCTTTTAGTCATTTCAAAATTGGCCTGCAGTAATGCTGCACCTCCCTCCCATTCAAAAAATTGACTAATTTTGTCCAAATTTTATTTCAGGTTGCAGTTTAACGTCAGCGCTCAGGACGGGTGAGGTAAGTGTTCCAATTAGTAATTTAGTGTCTTTGATGACTTAATTAATCCTCTTTTCTTCTTTCCAGGGTTCCTTCGGGTCCAGGTGAGTAAAGGTGTCCTCTTTTTCCTTTCTCCTTCCTTTTTCCTCTATCCTTTCTTCCTCCCTTTCTTCTTCCCCGCCTTCTTACCCCCTCTTGTTCTTTGTTCTTCCTTTCTTCTAGTCTTTTCTTCCACTTCGACTGATCCTCTGTCTCTTCTGAACTTTGTTCTTAGCCGCCTAATCTTTGTCCTTCTTTACAGGTTCTTCTCATGGCTTCAATCAACTTTTTGCCTTTTTTCATACCATGTTAAGCGCGCTAGTATGCGATAATAAAATTGGCTCTACTGATCCTTGTCTACAGTGGCCTTCTTGAAATGAGCCTCCCGCATTTCCTCTTCGCATATCAAATATGAAATAATGGCAGAATAGATGGCATTAAAAAAGATGATGAGCTTAGATTAGGCACTGTCCAAAAATGGCCTCCAATCGGGAACTAAGAGGTAAGAGTACAGGTAGATGGGAATTAGCTAGGTTAATTAATAGTGGATAGAAACAAACAGGGTTAGGCTAGCGTTGATAAGGGGTTAGGGTTCTGTTTAGGGTTAGATAGGGTTGGTGTAGATCCAAATTAAAGCGTTAGGTTTAGCGCCCATCGAATTGGTTAGGTTTAGGCGGAACTCCAAATTGGTTGGCTTAGGTGTGTCCATCAAATTGGTTAGATTAGTGTAAAGGGTTAGGGGTAGGTACAAACCAATAGGGAATAACAACATGCAAGAAAGGGGGCCTTAAAGGGCTAGGGGACCACATCCCATCACAACACCTCCGGGACCTGGCTGGGTAGGTATTGGAAATAGGTTCTCCTAAGAGAAACCTGAGCACTCTCCGCTGAGAGTGTGCTCAGGTGGCCCCCAAGCTCCTTGTTTTCCACCACCCCAAGGTGGTGGGGTTCAAAAATTACACATCTCTTGTGTTTGATGCTTAAAGACGGTTTTGACGCGACGCTTTCGGCTCATTAGACTGACCTCTTCAGGCGCTGAATTGCCTTGGGAGCTAGACTGCCTATTATGGCTTTTAGTCGCCAAAATTGGCTCCGCGTGCAACGTTGCACCTCCTCCCATTCAAAAAATTGACTAATTTTTTGTCCAAATTTTATTTCAGGTTGCAGTTTAACGCCGTGCTCCAGGACGGTGAGGTGTAAGTGTTCCAATTAGTAATTCTAGTGTCTTTGATGACTTAATTAATCCTCTTTTCTTCTTTCCAGGGTTCCCCGTGTCCAGGTGAGTAAAGTTAAGTCCTCTTTCTTCCTTTCTCCTTCCTTTTCCTCTATCCTTTTCTTCCTCCTTTCTCTTCCCGCCTTTCTTACTCCCTCTTGTTCTTTTGTTCTTCCTTTCTTCTAGTCTTTTCTTCCATCGACTGATCCTCTGTCTCTTCTGAATCCTTTGTTCTCAGCCGCCTAATCTTTGTCCTCCTTTACAGGTTCTTCCTTGCTGCTTCAATCAACTTTTTGCCTTTTTCATACCATGTTGGCGCGCTAGTATGCGATAATAAAATTGGCTCTACTGATCCTCTTTTGTCTACAGTGGCCTTCTTGAAATGAGCTCCCCGGTATTTCCTTCGGTGGCTATCAAATATGAAATAATGGCAGAATAGATGGCATTAAAAAGATGATGAGTTTAGATTAGGCACTCGTCCAAAATGGCTTCCAATCGGGAACCAGAGGTAAGAGTACAGGGTGGATGGGAATTAGCTAGGTTAATTAATAGTGATAGAAACAAACAGGGGGTTAGGTTTAGGCGCTGATAAGGGGTTAGGTTCTGTTTAGGTTAGATAGGGTTGGGTAGATCCAAATTAAAGGGGTTAAGCGAAGGCCCATCGAATTGGTTAGGCTTTTAGCGGAACTCCAAATTGGTTAAGTTTAGGTGTGTCCCATCAAATTGGTTAGGATTAGTGTAAAGGGTTAGTGTAGGTGCACAAATCCAATAGGGAATAGCAACATGCATGCTAGGGGCTCAAAGGCTAGGGGACCACATCCCATCACAACACTCTCCGGGACCTGGCTGGGTAGGTAGGTTTAGGAAGAAAGGTTCTCCTAAGAGAAACCCGAGCACCTCCGCCTGAGAGGTGTGCTCAGGGTGGGCCTCTCAAGCTCTTGTTTTTTCCACCACCCTATGGTGGTGGGCTTCAAAAAATTACACATCTCTCAGTGCTTGGATGCGAAGACGGTTTACGCCATGACGCTTCTCCTCGGTCATTAGACCGACCTTCTAGGCGCCATCTATTCTGGGAGCTAGACTGCCTATTATGGCTTTTAGTCGCTTAAAAATTGGTCTGCGTAATGCTGCACCTCCCTCCCATTCAAAAATTGACTAATTTTGTCCAAATTTTATTTCAGGTTGCAGTTTAACGTCAGGCCCAGGACGGTGAGGTAAGTGTTCCAATTAGTAATTTAGTGTCTTTGATGACTTAATTAATCTCTTTTTCTTTCTTTTTCCAGGGTTCCCGTCCAGGTGAGTAAAGGTAAGTCCTCTTTTCTTCCTTTTCTCCTTCCTTTCCTCTATCCTTTCTTCCTCCTTCTTCTTCCCTGCCTTCTACTCCCTTGTTCTTTTGTTCTTCCTTCTTCTAGTCTTTTCTTCCATCGACTGATCCTCTGTCTCTTCTGAACTTTGTTCTTAGCCGGCTCTAATCTTTTGTCCTTCTTTACAGGTTCTTCTCATGGCTTCTCAATCAACTTTTTGCCTTTTTCATACCATATGTTAAGGCGCTAGTATGCTATAAACAAATTGGCTCTACTGGATCCTCGTCTACAGTGGCCTTCTTGGAAATGAGCTCTCCCGTATTTCCTTCGGGTGGCTATCAAATATGAAATAATGGCAGAATAGATGGCATTAAAGATGATGGAGCTTAGATTAGGCACTGTCCAAAAATGGCCTCCAATCGGGGAACTAAGAGGTAGAGTACAGGTAGGATGGGAATTAGCTAGGTTAATTAATAGTGATAGAAACAAACAGGGGTTAGGTTTAGGCGTTGATATGGGGTTGGTTCTGTTTAGGTTAGGATAGGGGTGTGTAGATCCAAATTAAAGGGGTTGCTTTAGCGCCCATCGAATTGGTTAGGTTTTAGGTGGAACTCCAAATTGTTAAGTTTTAGTGTGTCCATCAAATTGGTTAGGATTAGTGTGTAAAGGTTAGGGTAGGTACAACCAATAGGGAATAACAACATGCAAGAAAGGGGGCTCAAAGTGGGCTAGTGGGACCACATCCCATCACAACACCTCCTCGGACCTGGCTGGGTAGGTTTAGGGAAGAAAGGTTCTCCTAGGAAACCTGAGCACCTCCGCTGAGAGTGTGCTCAGGGTGGCCCCTGCCCTGAGTTTCCACCACCCTAAGGTGGTGGGGGTTCAAAAATTACACATCTCTTTGTGTTTGATGCGAAGACGGTTTACGCTACGACGCTTTCGGGTCATTAGACTGACCTTCTTCAGGCGCTGACTGCCTTGGGAGCTAGACTGCCTATTATGGCTTTAGTCGCCAAAAATTGGTCTGCAGTAATGCTGCACCTCCTCCCATTCAAAAAAATTGACTAATTTTGTCCAAATTTTATTTCAGGTTGCAGTTTAACGCCGTGCCCAGGACGGTGTGAGGTAAGTGTTCCAATTAGTAATTTAGTGTCTTTGATGACTTAATTAATCCTCTTTTTCTTCTTCCAGGTTCCCGGTCCAGGTGGGAGTAAAGGTAAGTCCTCTTTTCTTCCTTTTCTCCTTCCTTTTTCCTCTATCCTTTCTTCCTCCTTTTCTTCTTCCCCCGCTCTTCTACTCCCTCTTGTTCTTTTTTTGTTCTTCCCTTTCTTCTTAGTCTTTCTTCCATCGACTGATCCTCTGTCTCTTCTGAATCCTTTGTTCTTAGCCGCCTAATCTTTGTCCTTCTTTACAGGTTCTTTCCTCATGGCTTCAATCAACTTTTGGCCTTTTTCATACCATGTTATGCGCTAGTATGCGATAATAAATTGGCTCTTACTGGATCCCTGTCTCACAGTGGCCTTCTTTGAAATGAGCTCTCCCGTATTTCCTTCGTGGCTATCAACATGAAATAATGGCAGAATAGATGGCATTAAAAATGATGAGCTTAGATTTAGCACTGTCCAAAATGGCCTAATTCCAAACCAAGAGGTAAGAGTATTAGGGTAGGATGGGAATTAGCTAGGTTAATTAATAGTGATAGAAACAAACAGGGGTTAGGTTTAGGCGTTGATAAGGGTTAGGTTCTGTTTAGGTTGTGGATAGGGTTGGGTGTAGATCCAAATTAAAGGGGTTAAGCTTAGGCGTCCATCGAATTGGTTAGGTTTAGCGGGAACTCCAAATTGCTTAAGTTTAGGTGTGTCCATCAAATTGGTTAGGATTAGTGTGTAAGGGGTTAGTAGGTAGGTACAAACCAATAGGGAATAACAACATGCAAGAAAGGGGCTTAAAGGGCTAGGGGACCACATCCCATCACAACACCTCCGGGACCTGGCTGGGTGCAGGGTTAGGAAGAAAGGTTCTCCTAAGAGAAACCTGAGCACTCCTCCGCTGAGAGGTGTGTCAGGTGGGCCCCCAAGCCCTGGTTTTTCCACCACCCCAAGGTGGTGGGGTTCAAAATTACACATCTTTGTAAGTTTGATGCGAAGACGGTTTACGCGGCTGACAAGCTTCGGTCATTAGACTGACCTTTTCAGGCGCTGACTGCCTTGGGAGCTAGACTGCCTATTATGGCTTTTAGTCGCTCAAAATTGGTCTTCTGTGTAATGCTGCACCTCCTCCCATTCAAAAAATTGACTTATTTGTCCAAATTTTATTTCAGGTTGCAGTTTAACGTCGTGCTCCAGGACGGTGAGGTAAGTGTTCCAATTAGTAATTTAGTGTCTTTGATGACTTAATTAACTTCTTTTTTCTTCTTTTCCAGGGTTCCCGTCCAGGTGAGTAAAGGTAAGTCCTCTTTTTCTTCCTTTTCTCCTTCCTTTTTCCTCTATCCTTTCTTTCCTCCTTTTCTTCTTCCTTCGCGCTTTCTTACCCCTCTTGTTCTTTGTTCTTCCTTTCTTCTAGTCTTTTCTTCCATCGACTGATCCTCTGTCTCTTCTGAACTTCTTTGTTCTTAGCCGCCTAATCTTTGTCCTTCTTGTACAGGTTCTTCTCATGGCTTCAATCAACTTTTGGCCTTTTTTCATACCATGTTATGCGCTTAGTATGCGAGTAATAAATTGGCTCTACTGGATCCTTGTCTACAGTGGCCTTCTTTGAAATGAGCTCTCCCGGGTATTTCCTTCGGTGGCTATCAAATATGAAATAATGGCAGAATAGATGGTATTAAAAAAAGATGATGAGCTTAGATTAGGCACTGTCCAAAAAATGGCCTCCAATCGAAACTAAGAGGTAAGAGTACAGGGTAGGATGGAATTAGCTAGGTTAATTAACAGGGATAGAAACAACAGGGGTTAGTTTTAGGCGTTGATAAGGGGTTAGGTTCTGTTTAGGGTTAGGGATAGGGGTTGGGTGTAGATCCAAATTAAAGGGGTTAAGTTTAGGGTTAGGTTGTTAGAAGAAGGGTTAGGGTTAAGAAGGTTATGAAAAAGAAAAGTTATCTCCTAATGGAGATAACCTGGTGCACTCTCTGCGACAGGGTGCGATCCAGGTAGGCCCCCAGCTCTGGTTTTCCCACCACCCCGAAAGTGGTGGGTTTCCGTACTTTTTACATAGCTTGACGCTAGTAAAGATCATGGACGCCGTTAACGCTTCGCCTCTTATGGGCCTTCCCCAGGCGCTGGCCGCTCTGGTGAGTCGACTGCCCAGTATGGCATTGTCGCCAAGGCTGCGTCTGCACTGCTGCACCTCCCTCCCTTTTCAAAAAATTGACTCAAAAATTGTTTTTTAGGTTGCAGTTTAACGCCTTGCCCAGGACGCAGGTAAGTAAAAATTTAGAATTTGTTCATAAGGTTTTAATTTAGTGCTGTATATAGCTTATTAGGGGTTTAATTTGTTACCTGTAATAGACACCCAATCATCTACTATGTAAGCCCTAGTATGGGATGTTTTTACATTTTTCCATCAGGTGGGAAGACAGACCAAGGTAAGTCTTATTCAATTAGTATTATCACGCCAAATTGTATATTAATTTCTTTTTCTCTTTCTCCACAGGCTCCAAATTAAAAGGTAAGTATGTGTTGTCCAATTAATTGTTTTCTTCCTTTTCAGGTTTTCAGGTAGGTAAGTATCCTTCTTTCCTCTTCCTTTTCCTCTATCCTTCTGTTCTTCTTTTTCTTCCTTTTCCCGTCCCCGTCTACTTCCTCCTTTGTCCTACTGTTCTTCCTGTACTTCTCCTTGTTCCTCCAGACTTCTTTCTCCTTTTCTGTTTCCCATCTTCTCTTGTTCCTCTGTCGTAACCGGATCCTTATCCTTAGCCGCACTAATCTTTTCCCTTTTCTTTTCAGGTCCTTAATCCGTTGTTTCATCAAGTCTTCATCGCCCCTCAAGCCTCCCACCCCCCCCATCCCCATATGCGCCTAAGCGGTAAATAAATTGGCTCACTGGAATTCTCAGGTTAGGCTTTTTTAGGTATAGACATAAGGCCAGTGTCCTTCTGTATGTGCTCAACCGGTGAAGTGACGCGCAACGCCGGCTCTTATGGCCTCTCCTCATGATCTTCTTCACCGTCATCTACTATGTAAGCAAGCCATCAGGCAATTCCAAATATAGGCTGAGTGACTAAAAAGACTGATGGGCTCAAGACAAGAGTTAGAAATTGAATCCAGGTCTGGATCAGGGCCCAGGTTAGGCTTTTAGGTATAGACATAAGGTTAGAGGTCATAAATGAGTCAAAGAATCAGATACAAGATAGAATAAGGGATTAAGGTTCATTCAGGGATAGAAAACAGAGTCAGGGGTTCTGTTTAGACGTTGTTATGTTGCTTCTTTCTCCTTTTCTGGTTAGGGTTAGGATAGGTTAGGTTAGGCCTAGATCCAAATTATGTCCAAATTAGTGGTTAGGTTTAGCGTTAAGGCCGAATTGGTTAGGCTTAGGTCGTGCCCATCAAATTGGTTAGGTTTAGGTATCAGGGTTAGGGGTGCCCAGGTGTACATGTCCAAAATAGGGAATAACAACAGGCAAAGAAGTGGGCTCGAGGGCTAGGGGCACCAAATCCCTTCACACACCCTCCGAGACCTGGCGGGGTAGGTTATGAAAGAAAAGTTATCTCCCTAAGGAGATAACCTGGTGCTCTCTCATGCACAGGGTGCGATCCAGAAATAGGGGCCCTCAGCCTCTGGTTTTCCCACCACCAAAGTGGTGGGTTTCCAAAATTTTTACATAGCTTGACGCTAGTAATAAGACGGCGACGCCGCTGCACGCTTCGGCCTCTTATGGCCTTCCTCAGGCGCTGGCCGCCTGCGAGAGTCGACTGCCTAGTATGGCATTGTCGCCAAGGCCGCGTGCACTGCTGCACCTCCCTCCCTTTTTTTCAAAAAAATTGACTCAAAAATTGTTTTTTAGGTTGCAGTTTAACGCCTTGCCCAGGACGAGGTAAGTAAAAATTTAGAATTTGTTCATAAGGTTTTAATTTAGTGCTGTATATAGCTTATTAGGGTTTAATTTGTTACCTGTAATAGACACCCACCGTCATCTACTATGTAAGCCCTAGTATGGGATGTTTTACATTTTCCATCAGGTGGGAAGACAGACCCGGTTGCAAGTCTTATTCAATTAGTATTATCACGCCCAAATTGTATATTAATTTCTTTTCTTCCTCCACAGGGCTCCAATTAAAAGGTAAGTATGTGTTGTCCAATTAATTGTTTTCTTCCTTTTTCAGGTTTTCAGGGTAGGTAAGTATCCTCTTTCCTCTTCCTTTTCCTCTATCCTTCTGTTCTTCTTTTCTTCCTTTTCCTGTCCCCGTCTACTTCCTCCTTTGTCCTACTGTTCTTCCTGTACTTCCTTTGTTCCTCCAGACTTCCTTTCCTTTTCTGTTTCCCATCTTCTCTCTTGTTCCTCTGTCGTAACCGGATCCCCTTATCCTCAGCCGCACTAATCTTTTCCCTTTTTCTCTTTCAGGTCCTTAATCCGCTGCTTCATCAAGTCTTCTATCGTCCTCGAAGCCTCCCACCCCCATCCCCATATAAGCGCTCTAAGCGTGTAAATAAATTGGCTCACTGGAATTCCTGCCAGTGTCCTTCTGTATGTGCTCAACCGGGTATGATTCTTCAAGGCAATTCCAAATATAGGCTGAGGACTAAAAAGACTGATGGGCTCAAGACAAGAGTTAGAAATTGAATCCAGGTCTGATCAGGCCCAGGTTAGGCTTTAGGTATAGACATAAGGTTAGAGGTCATAAATGAGTCAAAGAATCAGATACAAGATAGAATGGGGTTAAGGTTCAGCTTAGGGATAGAAACAGAGTCAGGGTTCTGTTTAGACGTTGTTAGGGTTAGGGTTAGGGTTAGGAGTTGGGGTTAGGGTTAGAAATAGTTAGGGTTAGGGTTAGGGGTTAGGGGTTAGGGTTAGTTAGGGTTAGGTTAGGCACAGGGTAATAAACTTCACGATCGGGAAATTCCGATCCTCTAAAATGTCCATATCTCCACGATGGAATGAGTTATAGATTTGAAATTTTGTACACATGTGTATGAGGTGTGTACCTACGTGTGACGCGAGTTACGTGATGATGTCACTTCCGGTTCCGGAGTTATACCGAAATAGCCATATTCGGGAACCGTAGGTCGTAGAGACTGGGATGGTATTTCAGTGTGTTCGGCATGGCCGAATTATTATGTCAGACGGATCAAGGTTCCCAAGGTCGTAGGATTTACTGTTCTCGCGATATTTGCGTTTGAATTTCGCTATTCATTTCAATGGGAGATTCGCTTGAGTGGCAAAAACAGCCAAGTGTTGTTTTCCTCCGAAAAATCACCTCCCAGAAAGTGGTTTGGAGCACGTTTCAGGCCATTTGGAGTTGATAGAACATGCCTTTTAGGTAGTAACTTTTTCACCTAGGTGGCGCTTATAGTCACCAAAGTTGACGGACGGCTTTGGGAGGTCAGTCCGACCCCAGATGTACAAGAATCACGTGTCAATTATGTTCGTAGCCAAAGATATGAACTTAAAACCTATGTCATTTATTGATTTTGAATTTGAATAAACATCAGTTCATATTTCCAAAACAATACAAAACATCCAGCCAAAAAAGTATTCATTAGTGTTGGGGCATGCATGTAGATTGCATTTAGTCAAAAAAACAAAAAAACACACTATGTTTTCCCTAGACCCTTTGATGCCCCATGTGGGTTAATATGGACAAATTTGCATAAAGTTTGGGTTAGGGTTAGGGTTTTTGTTGTGGGTGCCGGGGTTCTGTTCCTCTTTTTTGACCCCGAGTTCCACCTAGTTGCACTCCGTTCTTCTTTGCATTTTTTTGTTCCTCTTCTTGTTCTTTAGCTGCGCATGCTAGGTTTTAAGATTTTAGTGAGGGCCAGCTTTGTTGGGGTTAGGGGACAGTTAGGGGCCCATGATGGGACCCTGCCTTGACGTGGCGTAGGGGCTTACGCAACTCAGTGGTGTGTCGCAAGACCAATCACAGAGCTGCAACCAAAGAGAGTCCTGGCTTAGGGTTAAGAGTTATGTGTTTTTAATGCCATATCTCGAACGGAAGGCTGTAGATCGATCGGGGTTGGACCATTGTATTCAGTGTGTGGTTGAATTATTGGGTATAGGTGGTGCTTTGAAGTTTTGTGATTTAACGCCATCGTGATATTTGCGGTTCAAGTTTCCCATTGATGGGTGGAACTTTTTTCTAGATCATGGATAATGGCCCAGTCCTTATTTTTGAACAAAACGTTATTGTCATTGAACAAAACACAACAAAATTAATTATAAACCATGAACTTGCTATTGAAAAAAGAAGAAAAAACAGAACAAATTATAAAATGTTAAAAAATCCATGTAAAACGTGCTTAATCAATGTTTCAACCCCATTACCAGGCACTGTGGTTTTGGAGCCGAGGGTCACTGTAATGAATATATGGGTGACACATCCCTCATGCACCCCCACACACAACAAAAAATCTCCCTCAAATATTCTTCGCCTCTAGCACGTGACTCTGCCGGGACCAAGGCTGGAGTAAGGAGGGGCGACAAGGGTGGTGGGTGTGGGTAACACATGGGGGACAAGGTGGGGATGAGGGGTGGGTAAGGAGGGATGAGAAGGTGTTGCTGTGGGTTTGGCACATATGTCTGTGCATGTTGCCATTGGTGGTGAAGGTTAGGTTCTGTGAAAGCCAACATTGTTTCTAATTCCAACCCCATGTCCATCTGGGATGAACATGAAGGACTTTCTTGAGGGGTCACACTTTCCTTACAACCCCACATAAAAAATTCCTCCATCTGAACGTTCTTAAGCCTAAGCGCAGTAACTGCCGCTGCCGCTGTTGCCATTGGGTAACACATAGCCATATGGGATGAACATGGTGATTCTTTCTTTGGGGGGTCACAACTCCCGTACGACCCCGGGTTAGGGATTCTGTGAAGAGGGCTGACAGTGGGTGGACATGTGAGGGACAGGGTGGGTGGAAACTGCCATTCTGTTCTCTTCCTCTTTTCTCCTATTTACCACAAATAGACATTACTGCACACATGCAGGGACAAGGTGGGGTTAGGGTTAGGGTTGGGGTTTAGTTAGGGTTAGGTTTGGGAAAAAAAGTTTTCTCCAAATGGAGAGAACTGTGCACCTCTGCTAAAGAGTGAGGTTTTGGGTGGGGCCCCATAGCCCTAAGGATGTCCCACCACCCGAAAAGTGGTGGGGTTTCCAAAAAATTGCACACCAGCAAGTTCTAGATGTGAGGGCGGCCACGCACGCACGCCTGACCACGTCAGGCCTTCCTCAGGCGCTGGCCGCCTGAATTGAGAGGACTGCCTGTCCAGGCTTTTAGTCCCTCAGGTGCCCCGTGCACTGCTGCACCTCCCTTCCCAAAATTGTTTTTCTAATTTTTTATTCTTTTCAGGTTTTTAAGGTAAGTAATTTGGTAAGTAATTTGGTAAGTACGTTTTAATTGTGAAAAGCCAATTGATTGCTTTTTAATTAATTTCTTTGTCGCCTAATTGTAATTTCTTTTGTTTCAGGATGCAGTTTAACGCCCTACCCAGGACGTGGAGGTAAGTTCTGCCAATTAGTGTTTTCTGTCTTTCATATGTGTTTTAATTCTTTTTCTTTTTCAGGGTTCCAGATTAGGGTGAGTAAGGTAAGTATCCTTTTTTTTTTCTCTTTTATGTGTTTTTAATTCCTTTTTTCTTTTCTTTTGCAGGGTTCCAGGGTTCCCGGATTAGGTAAGTAGGTGAGTATCTTCTTTCCTTCACTCAACTTCTTCCTCTTTTCCTCTATCCTTCCATTGTTGTTTTTCTTCCAGCACTATTGTCCCCATCTTCTTCCTCCTTGTCTTCTGTTCTTCCTCTATCACTCCTTTCTTCCTCCATTCCTTCTCCGCACCGTTACATCCTTATCCACAGGCACACTAATCTTCTTCTCTTCTTCTCTTTTCGGGTCCCTAGGATCCACGGTCTCATCAGGGTTATCTGCCTTCTTGAATGTCTTGAATCCCCCATCCCCATATAGTAGCGCTAGTAAAGCTGTTCAATAAACATTAGCTCTCCTGGAATTTGTCTTCAGTGGCCTTCTTTATATTAGCTAGAGCCGAATTGTTCGGATTGTGGCTTCACAGACCCTAACATTTTTAGACTAATTAATATGGCTTCCAATAACTGATGTACCTGAATTGGTGCATGAAACAAAATAAAGGGTTTCCGATAGGGAAGCAGCTAGGCTTTAAGTTTAGAAAAGTAGACAGGGCGGACAGGACTAATGGGATAGAAACAGGACAAGGGTTCAGTTTTAGGTGTTGGAAAAGGGGTTAGGTTAGGTTTAGGGTAAGGATAGGGTTGGGGCTAAATCCAATTGAGGTTAAAGTGTGGGCGTTGCTCGTCAAAATTGGTTTAAGTTTTAGGCGTTGAAAATCAAATTGGTTGGGTTTGGGAGATAGTCCAAATTGGTTAAAGATTAGAATCAGGGGTTTAGTTAGGGGGGTTAGGAGGTTAGGGTTGAGGTTAGGATTAGAAATAAAGATTTCTCCCTAAGGAGAAACATTACACTCTCTGCGAGAGGATTTGTTCAGGGTGGGCAACTGTGCTCCAGTTGATCCACCAATCCCGGTGGTGGGGTTTCAAAAATTACACTTAGTACGTAGCTAGGGGTTAGGGTTAGGGTTAGGGGCTAGGGTTAGGGTTAGGGTTGGAGGGTTGGAAGGACCAGGGTTGGGGTTGGGTTTGGGAACAAGGTTCTTCCTAAGAGAAACCCGGGCACTCTCAGCCGGGAGAGTGTGCTCAGGGTGTGTTTCCTGCCCCAGGTTTTCCACCACCCCAAGGTGGTGGGGGGTTCAAAAATTACACATCTCTTGTGTTTGGATGTTAAAGACGTTTCATCAAGCGACGTTTAGGTCCTTGTGGACAGACCTTCCAGGCGCTGACCCGTCTTGGAAGAGCTAGACTACCTATTATGGCTTTGAGTGGCTTCAAAATTGGCCGATGCAATGTTGCTCCTCACTCCCGGTCAAAATTGACTAATTTTGTCCAAATTTTATTTCAGTTTGCAGTTTAGCATTAAATTGCTCAGGACGGGGAGGTAAGTGTTCCAATTAGTAATTTGGTGATATTTTGATGACTTAATTAATCCTCTTTTCTTCTTTTCCAGGGTTCCCCGGTCCACGTGAGTAAGAGTAAGTCCTCTTTTCTTCTTTTTCTCCTTCCTTTTCTCTATCTAACACTTCTTCCTCCTTTCTTCTTCCCTGTCCCTTTACTCCCTCTTGTTCTTTGTTCTTCCTTTCTTCTAGTCTTTTCTCCATCGACTGATCCTCTGTCTCTTCTGAACTCTTTTTGTTCTTATGCTCCTAATCTTTGTCCTTCTTTTACAGGTTCTTTCCTCATGGCTTCAATCAACTTTTTTGCCTTTTTTCATACCATGTTGTAAACTTAGCGTTAATATAATAAAATTAGCTCTACTGGATCCTTGTCTACAGTAGCCTTCTTTGAAATGAGCTCTCCCGATGTTTCCTTCCGTAGCTATCAAACATGAAATAATGGCAGAATAGATGGCATTAAAAAGATGATTAGCTTAGGTTAGGCACTGTCCAAAATGGCCTCCAACTGGAACTAAGAGGTAAGAGTACAGGGTAGGATGCGAGGAATTAGCTGGGAGTTAATTATCAGTGGATAGAAACAAACAGGGGTTAGGTTTTAGGCGTTGATAAGGGTTGAGTCTCTGTTTAAGGTTAGAGATAGGGTTGGGTGTAGATCCAAATTAAGGGTTAAGTTTAGGCGCCCATCGAATTGGTTAGGTTTAGGCGGAACTCCAAATTGGTTAAGCTTAGGTGTGTCCATCAAAATTGGTTAGGATTAGTGTAAAGGGTTAGGGGTAGGTGTACAACCAATAGGGAATAACAACATGCAAGAAAGGGCTCAAAGGGCTAGGGGACCACATCCCATCGCTGGGCCTCCTCCTGGGACCTGTTGGGTAGGTTTAGGAAGAAAGGTCTTCCTAGAAACCCTGAGCACTCTCCGCTGAGAGTGTGCTCGGTGGCCCCAAGCCCTTGAGTTTCTCCACCACCCTAAGGTGGTGGGGTTCAAAAATTACACATCTCTTGTGTTTGGATGCGAAGACGGTTTACTGACGACGTTCGGTCATTAGACTGACCTTCTTCAGGCGCTGACCGTCTTGGGAGCTAGACTGCCTATTATGGCTTTAGTCGCTCAAAAATTGGCCCGTGCAATGCTGCACCTCCCTCCCATTCAAAAAATTGACTAATTTTGTCCAAATTTTATTTCAGGTTGCAGTTTAACGTCGTGCCCAGGACGGTGAGGTAAGTGTTCCAATTAGTAATTTAGTGTCTTTGATGACTTAATTAATCCTCTTTTTCTTCTTTTCCAGGGTTCCCGGTCCAGGTGAGTAAAGGTAAGTCCTCTTTTCTTCCTTTCTCCTTCCTTTTCCTCTATCCTTTCTTCCTCCTTTCTTCTTCCCGCTTCTTACTCCCTCTTGTTCTTTGTTCTTCCTTTCTTCTAGTCTTTTCTTCCATCGACTGATCCTCTGTCTCTTCTGAATCCTTTGTTCTTAGCCGCTCTAATCTTTGTCCTTCTTTTACAGGTTCTTCTCATGGCTTCAATCAACTTTTTGCCTTTTTCATACCATGTTATGCGCTAGTATGCGATAATAAAATTGGCTCTACTGGATCCTTGTCTACAGTGGCCTTCTTGAAATGAGCTCTCCCGGTATTTCCTTCGGTGGCTATCAAATATGAAATAATGGCAGAATAGATGGCATTAAAAAGATGATGAGCTTAGATTAGGCACTGTCCAAAATGGCCTCAATCGGGAACTAAGAGGTAAGAGTACAGGGTAGGATGGGAATTAGCTAGGGTTAATTAATAGTGGATAGAAACAAACAGGGGTTAGGTTTAGGCGTTGATAAGGGGTTAGGTTCTGTTTAGGGTTAGGATAGGGTTGGGTGTAGATCCAAATTAAAGGGGTTAAGTTTAGGCGTCCATCGAATTGGTTAGGTTTAGGCGGGAACTCCAAATTGGTTAAGTTTAGGTGTGTCCATCAAATTGGTTAGGATTAGTGTAAAGGGTTAGGGGTAGGTGTACAAATCCAATAGGGAATAACAACATGCAAGAAAGGGGCTCAAAGGGCTAGGGGACCACATCCCATCACAACACTCTCCGGGACCTGGCTGGGTAGGTTTAGGAAGAAAGGTTCTCTAAGAGAAACCTGAGCACTCTCCGCTGAGAGTGTGCTCAGGGTGGGCCCCAAGCCCTTAGTTTTTCCACCACCCTAAGGTGGTGGGGGTTCAAAATTACACATCTCTTGTGTTTGATGCGAAGACGGTTTACGCGACGCTTCGGTCATTAGACTGACCTTCTTCAGGCGCTGACCGCCTTGGGAGCTAGACTGCCTATTATGGCTTTAGTCGCTCAAAAATTGGCCTGCAATGCTGCACCTCCCTCCCATTCAAAAATTGACTAATTTTGTCCAAATTTTATTTCAGGTTGCAGTTTAACGTCGTGCCCAGGACGGTGAGGTAAGTGTTCCAATTAGTAATTTAGTGTCTTTGATGACTTAATTAATCCTCTTTTCTTCTTTTCCAGGGTTCCCGGTCCAGGTGAGTAAAGGTAAGTCCTCTTTCTTCCTTTCTCCTTCCTTTTCCTCTATCCTTTTCTTCCTCCTTTCTTCTTCCCGCCTTCTTACTCCCTCTTGTTCTTTGTTCTTCCTTTCTTCTAGTCTTTTCTTCCATCGACTGATCCTCTGTCTCTTCTGAATCCTTTGTTCTTAGCCGCTCTAATCTTTGTCCTTCTTTACAGGTTCTTCTCATGGCTTCAATCAACTTTTTGCCTTTTTCATACCATGTTATGCGCTAGTATGCGATAATAAAATTGGCTCTACTGGATCCTTGTCTACAGTGGCCTTCTTGAAATGAGCTCTCCGGTATTTCCTTCGTGGCTATCAAATATGAAATAATGGCAGAATAGATGGCATTAAAAGATGATGAGCTTAGATTAGGCACTGTCCAAAAATGGCCTCCAATCGGGAACTAAGAGGTAAGAGTACAGGGTAGGATGGGAATTAGCTAGGGTTAATTAATAGTGGATAGAAACAAACAGGGGTTAGGTTTAGGCGTTGATAAGGGGTTAGGTTCTGTTTAGGGTTAGGATAGGGTTGGGTGTAGATCCAAATTAAAGGGGTTAAGTTTAGGCGTCCATCGAATTGGTTAGGTTTAGGCGGAACTCCAAATTGGTTAAGTTTAGGTGTGTCCATCAAATTGGTTAGGATTAGTGTAAAGGGTTAGGTAGGTGTACAAATCCAATAGGAATAACAACATGCAAGAAAGGGGCTCAAAGGGCTAGGGGACCACATCCCATCACAACACTCTCCGGGACCTGGCTGGGTAGGTTTAGGAAGAAAGGTTCTCCTAAGAGAAACCTGAGCACTCTCCGGCTGAGAGTGTGCTCAGGGTGGGCCCCCAAGCCCTTAAGTTTTTCCACCACCCTAAGGTGGTGGGGGTTCAAAAAATTACACATCTCTTGTGTTTGGATGCGAAAGACGGTTTACGCGCGACGTTTCGGTCATTAGACTGACCTTCTTCAGGCGCTGACCGTCTTGGGAGCTAGACTGCCTATTATGGCTTTAGTCGCTCAAAATTGGCCCGTGTCAATGCTGCACCTCCTCCCATTCAAAAAATTGACTAATTTTGTCCAAATTTTATTTCAGGTTGCAGTTTAACGTCGTGCCCAGGACGGTGAGGTAAGTGTTCCAATTAGTAATTTAGTGTCTTTGATGACTTAATTAATCCTCTTTTTCTTCTTTTCCAGGGTTCCCGGTCCAGGTGAGTAAAGGTAAGTCCTCTTTTCTTCCTTTCTCCTTCCTTTTCCTCTATCCTTTTCTTCCTCCTTTCTTCTTCCCCGTCTTCTTACTCCCTCTTGTTCTTTGTTCTTCCTTTCTTCTAGTCTTTTCTTCCATCGACTGATCCTCTGTCTCTTCTGAATCCTTTGTTCTTAGCCGCTCTAATCTTTGTCCTTCTTTTACAGGTTCTTCTCATGGCTTCAATCAACTTTTTGCCTTTTTCATACCATGTTATGCGCTAGTATGCGATAATAAAATTGGCTCTACTGGATCCTTGTCTACAGTGGCCTTCTTGAAATGAGCTCTCCGGTATTTCCTTCGTGGCTATCAAATATGAAATAATGGCAGAATAGATGGCATTAAAAGATGATGAGCTTAGATTAGGCACTGTCCAAAAATGGCCTCCAATCGGGAACTAAGAGGTAAGAGTACAGGGTAGGATGGGAATTAGCTAGGTTAATTAATAGTGGATAGAAACAAACAGGGGTTAGGTTTAGGCGTTGATAAGGGGTTAGGTTCTGTTTAGGGTTAGGATAGGGTTGGGTGTAGATCCAAATTAAAGGGGTTAAGTTTAGGCGTCCATCGAATTGGTTAGGTTTAGGCGGGAACTCCAAATTGGTTAAGTTTAGGTGTGTCCATCAAATTGGTTAGGATTAGTGTAAAGGGTTAGGGGTAGGTGTACAAATCCAATAGGGAATAACAACATGCAAGAAAGGGGCTCAAAGGGCTAGGGGACCACATCCCATCACAACACTCTCCGGGACCTGGCTGGGTAGGTTTAGGAAGAAAGGTTCTCCTAAGAGAAACCTGAGCACTCTCCGGCTGAGAGTGTGCTCAGGGTGGGCCCCCAAGCCCTTAAGTTTTTCCACCACCCTAAGGTGGTGGGGGTTCAAAAAATTACACATCTCTTGTGTTTGGATGCGAAAGACGGTTTACGCGCGACGTTTCGGTCATTAGACTGACCTTCTTCAGGCGCTGACCGTCTTGGGAGCTAGACTGCCTATTATGGCTTTAGTCGCTCAAAATTGGCCCTGCAATGCTGCACCTCCTCCCATTCAAAAATTGACTAATTTTGTCCAAATTTTATTTCAGGTTGCAGTTTAACGTCGTGCCCAGGACGGTGAGGTAAGTGTTCCAATTAGTAATTTAGTGTCTTTGATGACTTAATTAATCCTCTTTTCTTCTTTTCCAGGGTTCCCGGTCCAGGTGAGTAAAGGTAAGTCCTCTTTTCTTCCTTTCTCCTTCCTTTTCCTCTATCCTTTTCTTCCTCCTTTCTTCTTCCCCGCTTCTTACTCCCTCTTGTTCTTTGTTCTTCCTTTCTTCTAGTCTTTTCTTCCATCGACTGATCCTCTGTCTCTTCTGAATCCTTTGTTCTTAGCCGCTCTAATCTTTGTCCTTCTTTACAGGTTCTTCTCATGGCTTCAATCAACTTTTTGCCTTTTTCATACCATGTTATGCGCTAGTATGCGATAATAAAATTGGCTCTACTGGATCCTTGTCTACAGTGGCCTTCTTGAAATGAGCTCTCCGGTATTTCCTTCGTGGCTATCAAATATGAAATAATGGCAGAATAGATGGCATTAAAAGATGATGAGCTTAGATTAGGCACTGTCCAAAAATGGCCTCAATCGGGAACTAAGAGGTAAGAGTACAGGGTAGGATGGGAATTAGCTAGGGTTAATTAATAGTGGATAGAAACAAACAGGGGTTAGGTTTAGGCGTTGATAAGGGGTTAGGTTCTGTTTAGGGTTAGGATAGGGTTGGGTGTAGATCCAAATTAAAGGGGTTAAGTTTAGGCGTCCATCGAATTGGTTAGGTTTAGGCGGGAACTCCAAATTGGTTAAGTTTAGGTGTGTCCATCAAATTGGTTAGGATTAGTGTAAAGGGTTAGGGGTAGGTGTACAAATCCAATAGGGAATAACAACATGCAAGAAAGGGGCTCAAAGGGCTAGGGGACCACATCCCATCACAACACTCTCCGGGACCTGGCTGGGTAGGTTTAGGAAGAAAGGTTCTCCTAAGAGAAACCTGAGCACCTCCGCTGAGAGTGTGCTCAGGGTGGGCCCCAAGCCCTTAGTTTTTCCACCACCCTAAGGTGGTGGGGTTCAAAAATTACACATCTCTTGTGTTTGATGCGAAGACGGTTTACGCTGACGCTTCGGTCATTAGACTGACCTTCTTCAGGCGCTGACCGCCTTGGGAGCTAGACTGCCTATTATGGCTTTAGTCGCTCAAAATTGGCCCGTGTAATGCTGCACCTCCCTCCCATTCAAAAATTGACTAATTTTGTCCAAATTTTATTTCAGGTTGCAGTTTAACGTCGTGCCCAGGACGGTGAGGTAAGTGTTCCAATTAGTAATTTAGTGTCTTTGATGACTTAATTAATCCTCTTTTCTTCTTTTCCAGGGTTCCCGGTCCAGGTGAGTAAAGGTAAGTCCTCTTTTCTTCCTTTCTCCTTCCTTTTCCTCTATCCTTTCTTCCTCCTTTCTTCTTCCCGCCTTCTTACTCCCTCTTGTTCTTTGTTCTTCCTTTCTTCTAGTCTTTTCTTCCATCGACTGATCCTCTGTCTCTTCTGAATCCTTTGTTCTTAGCCGCCTAATCTTTGTCCTTCTTTACAGGTTCTTCTCATGGCTTCAATCAACTTTTGCCTTTTTCATACCATGTTATGCGCTAGTATGCGATAATAAAATTGGCTCTACTGGATCCTTGTCTACAGTGGCCTTCTTGAAATGAGCTCTCCGGTATTTCCTTCGGTGGCTATCAAATATGAAATAATGGCAGAATAGATGGCATTAAAAGATGATGAGCTTAGATTAGGCACTGTCCAAAATGGCCTCCAATCGGGAACTAAGAGGTAAGAGTACAGGGTAGGATGGGAATTAGCTAGGTTAATTAATAGTGGATAGAAACAAACAGGGGTTAGGTTTAGGCGTTGATAAGGGGTTAGGTTCTGTTTAGGGTTAGGATAGGGTTGGGTGTAGATCCAAATTAAAGGGGTTAAGTTTAGGCGTCCATCGAATTGGTTAGGTTTAGGCGGAACTCCAAATTGGTTAAGTTTAGGTGTGTCCATCAAATTGGTTAGGATTAGTGTAAAGGGTTAGGGGTAGGTGTACAAATCCAATAGGGAATAACAACATGCAAGAAAGGGGCTCAAAGGGCTAGGGGACCACATCCCATCACAACACTCTCCGGGACCTGGCTGGGTAGGTTTAGGAAGAAAGGTTCTCCTAAGAGAAACCTGAGCACTCTCCGCTGAGAGTGTGCTCAGGGTGGGCCCCCAAGCCCTTAAGTTTTTCCACCACCCTAAGGTGGTGGGGGTTCAAAAAATTACACATCTCTTGTGTTTGGATGCGAAAGACGGTTTACGCTCGACGTTTCGGTCATTAGACTGACCTTCTTCAGGCGCTGACCGCCTTGGGAGCTAGACTGCCTATTATGGCTTTAGTCGCTCAAAAATTGGCCTGCAATGCTGCACCTCCCTCCCATTCAAAAATTGACTAATTTTGTCCAAATTTTATTTCAGGTTGCAGTTTAACGTCGTGCCCAGGACGGTGAGGTAAGTGTTCCAATTAGTAATTTAGTGTCTTTGATGACTTAATTAATCCTCTTTTCTTCTTTTCCAGGGTTCCCGGTCCAGGTGAGTAAAGGTAAGTCCTCTTTTCTTCCTTTCTCCTTCCTTTTCCTCTATCCTTTCTTCCTCCTTTCTTCTTCCCGCCTTCTTACTCCCTCTTGTTCTTTGTTCTTCCTTTCTTCTAGTCTTTTCTTCCATCGACTGATCCTCTGTCTCTTCTGAATCCTTTGTTCTTAGCCGCCTAATCTTTGTCCTTCTTTACAGGTTCTTCTCATGGCTTCAATCAACTTTTGCCTTTTTCATACCATGTTATGCGCTAGTATGCGATAATAAAATTGGCTCTACTGGATCCTTGTCTACAGTGGCCTTCTTGAAATGAGCTCTCCGGTATTTCCTTCGGTGGCTATCAAATATGAAATAATGGCAGAATAGATGGCATTAAAAGATGATGAGCTTAGATTAGGCACTGTCCAAAAATGGCTCCAATCGGGAACTAAGAGGTAAGAGTACAGGGTAGGATGGGAATTAGCTAGGGTTAATTAATAGTGGATAGAAACAAACAGGGGTTAGGTTTAGGCGTTGATAAGGGGTTAGGTTCTGTTTAGGGTTAGGATAGGGTTGGGTGTAGATCCAAATTAAAGGGGTTAAGTTTAGGCGTCCATCGAATTGGTTAGGCTTAGGCGGAACTCCAAATTGGTTAAGTTTAGGTGTGTCCATCAAATTGGTTAGGATTAGTGTAAAAGGGTTAGGTAGGTGTACACAAATCCAATAGGGAATAACAACATGCAAGAAAGTGGGGCCTTGGGGCTAGGGGACCACATCCCCATCACAACACTCTCCGGGACCTGGGCTGGGTAGGTTTAGGAACAAAGGTTCTCCTAAGAGAAACCTGAGACCCCTCCGCCGAGAGTGTGCTCCAGGGTGGGCCCTCAAGCTCCTTGAAAGTTTTTCCACCACCCTAAGGTGGTGGGGGTTCAAAAATTACACATCTTTGTGTTTGATGCGAAGACGGTTTACGCTAGCGAACGCTCGGGTCATTAGACTGACCTTCTTCAGGCGCTGACCGCCTTGGGAGCTAGACTGCCTATTATGGCTTTTAGTCGTCAAAAATTGGCCCGCAGGTAATGCTGCACCTCCTCCCATTCAAAAAAATTGACTAATTTTGTCCAAATTTTATTTCAGGTTGCAGTTTAACGTCGTGCTCCAGGACGGTGAGGTAAGTGTTCCAATTAGTAATTTAGTGTCTTTGATGACTTAATTAATCCTTCTTTTCTTCTTTTCCAGGGTTCCCGTCCAGGTGAGTAAAGGTAAGTCCTCTTTTTCTTCCTTTCTCCTTCCTTTCCTCTATCCTTTCTTCCTCCTTTCTTCTTCCCCGCCTTCTTACTCCCTCTTGTTCTTTGTTCTTCCTTTCTTTCTAGTCTTTTCCTTCCATCGACTGATCCTCTGTCTCTTTCTGAATCCTTTGTTCTTAGTCGCTCTAATCTTTGTCCTTCTTTACAGGTTCTTCTCATGGCTTCAATCAACTTTTTTTGCCTTTTCATACCATGTTATGCGCTAGTATGCTATAATAAAATTGGCTCTACTGGATCCTTGTCTACAGTGGCCTTCTTGAAATGAGCTCTCCCGGGTATTTCCTTCGGTGGCTATCAAATATGAAATAATGGCAGAATAGATGGCATTAAAAAGATGATGAGCTTAGATTAGGCACTGTCCAAAATGGCCTCCAATCGGGAACTAAGAGGTAAGAGTACAGGGTAGGATGGGAATTAGCTAGGGTTAATTAATAGTGGATAGAAACAAACAGGGGTTAGGTTTAGGCGTTGATAAGGGGTTAGGTTCTCTGTTTAGGGTTAGGATAGGGTTGGGTGATCCAAATTAAAGGGGTTAAGTTTAGGCGCCCATCGAATTGGTTAGGTTTAGGCGGAACTCCAAATTGGTTAAGTTTAGGTGTGTCCATCAAATTGGTTAGGATTAGTGTAAAGGGTTAGGTAGGTGTACAACCAATAGGGAATAACAACATGCAAGAAAGGGGCCTGGTGGGCTAGGGGACCACATCCCATCACAACACTCTCCGGGACCTGGCTGGGTAGGTTTAGGAAGAAAGGTTCTCTCTAAGAGAAACCTGAGCACTCTCCGCTGAGAGTGTGCCTGCTCAGGGTGGGCCCCAAGCCCTTGTTTTTCCACCACCCTAAGGTGGTGGGGTTCAAAAAATTACACATCTCTTGTGTTTGGATGCGAAGACGGTTTACGCATGGACGCCGGGTCATTAGACTGACCTTCTTCAGGCGCTGACCGCTCTTGGGAGCTAGACTGCCTATTATGGCTTTTAGTCGCTTAAAAATTGGCCTGCAATGCTGCACCTCCTCCCATTCAAAAAATTGACTAATTTTGTCCAAATTTTATTTCAGGTTGCAGTTTAACGTCAGGCCCAGGACGGTGAGGTAAGTGTTCCAATTAGTAATTTAGTGTCTTTGATGACTTAATTAATCCTCTTTTTCTTCTTTTCCAGGGTTCCCGGTCCAGGTGAGTAAAGGTAAGTCCTCTTTCTTCCTTTCTCCTTCCTTTTCCTCTATCCTTTCTTCCTCCTTTCTTCCCCGCCTTCTTACTCCTCTTGTTCTTTTTGTTCTTCCTTTCTTTCTAGTCTTTTCTTCCATCGACTGATCCTCTGTCTCTTCTGAACTTTTGTTCTTAGCCGCCTCTAATCTTTGTCCTTCTTTACAGGTTCTTCTCATGGCTTCAATCAACTTTTGCCTTTTTTCATACCATGTTATGCGCTAGTATGCGATAATAAAATTGGCTCTACTGGATCCTTGTCTACAGTGGCCTTCTTTGAAATGAGCTCTCCCGGTATTTCCTTCGTGGCTATCAAATATGAAATAATGGCAGAATAGATGGCATTAAAAAGATGATGAGCTTAGATTAGGCACTGTCCAAAAAATGGCCTCCAATCGGGAACTAAGAGGTAAGAGTACAGGGTAGGATGGGAATTAGCTAGGTTAATTAATAGTGGATAGAAACAAACAGGGGTTAGGTTTAGGCGTTGATAAGGGGTTAGGTTCTGTTTAGGGTTAGGATAGGGTTGGGTGTAGATCCAAATTAAAGGGGTATGTTTAGGGTTAGGGTTAGGTTAGGTTAGGTTAGGGTTAGGTTAGGTTAGAAAAGAAAAGTTATCTCCCTAAGGAGATAACCTGCGCACTCTCTGCACAGGGTGCGATCCAGGTAGGGGCCCCAGCCCTTGGTTTTCCCCACCACCGAAAAGTGGTGGGGTTTCCAAAAATTTTTACATAGCTTGACGCTAGTAATAAGACGGCGTACGCGCAACGTTTCGGCCTCTTATGGCCTTCCTCAGGCGCTGGCCGCCTGGGTGAGTCGACTGCCTAGTATGGCATTGTCGCCAAGGCCCGTGCACTGCTGCACCTCCCTCCCTTTTCAAAAAAATTGACTCAAAAATTGTTTTTAGGTTGCAGTTTAACGCCTTGCCCAGGACGCAGGTAAGTAAAAATTTTAGAATTTGTTCATAAGGTTTTAATTTAGTGCTGTATATAGCTTATTAGGTTAGGGTTAGGGTTAGGGTTAGGGTTAGGGTTAGGTTAGGTTAGGTTAGTACAGGGTATAACCACGATCGAAATTCCCGATCCTCTAAAATGTCCATATCTCCACGATGGAATGAGTTATAGACTTGAAATTTTGTACACATGTGTATGAGGTGTGTACCTACGTGTGACGCGAGTTACGTGATGATGTCACCCGGTTCCGGAGTTATACCGGAAATAGCCATATCTCGGGAACCGTAGGTCGTAGAGACTCGGGATGGTACCAGTGTGTTCGGCATGGCCGAATTATGTCAGACGGATCAAGGTTCCAAGGTCGTAGGATTTACCGTTCTCGCGATATTTGCGTTTGAATTTCGCTATTCATTTCAATGGGAGATTCGCTGAGTGGCAAAAACAGCCAAGTGTTTTTCCGAAAATCACCTCCCAGAAAGTGGTTTGGAGCACGTTTCAGGCCATTTGGAGTTGATAGAACATGCCCTTTAGGTAGTAACTTTTTTCACCTAGGTGGCGCTTATAGTCACCAAAGTTGACGGACGGCTTTGGGAGGTCAGTCCCACCCCAGATGTACAAGAATCACGTGTCAATTATGTTCGTGAGCCAAAGATATGAACTTAAAACCTATGTCATTTATTGATTTTGAATTTGAATAAACATCAGTTCATATTTCCAAAACAATACAAAACATCCAGCCAAAAAGTATTCATTAGTGTTGGGGCATGCATGTAGATTGCATTTAGTCAAAAAAAAACACTATGTTTTCCTAGACCCTTTGATGCCCCATGTGGGTTAATATGGACAAATTTGCATAAAGTTTGGGTTAGGGGTTAGGTTTTGTTGTGGGTGCCGGGTTCTGTTCCTCTTTTTTGACCCCGAGTTCCACTGTTGCACCTCGTGTTCTTTTGCATTTTTGTTCCTCTTCTTGTTCTTTAGCGCATGCTAGGTTTTAAGATTTTAGCGAGGGCCAGCGTTGTTTGGGTTAGGGACAGTTAGGGCCTCCACATGGGACATGCCTTGACGTGGCGTGGGGGCTTACGCAACTCAGTGGTGTGTTGCAAGACCAATCACAGAGCTGCAAACCAAAGAGTCCTGGCTTAGGGTTAGGGTTAAGACATACATGTGTTTTTATGCCATATCTCGGGAACGGAAGGTTATAGATCGACGGGGGTTGGACCAGCGTATTCACTGTGGTCGAATTATTGGGTATAGGTGGTGCTTTGAAGTTTTTGTGATTTAACGTCATTGCGATATTTGCGGTTCAAGTTTCCCATTAATGTAAATGGAACTTTTTCTAGATCATGGATAATAGCCAAGTCCTTATTTTGAGAAAAAAAGAATTGTCATTGAACAAAACAACAAAATTATTTATAAATCATGAACTTGCTATTAAAAAAAGAAGAAAAAAAAACAGAACAAATTATAAAATGTTAAAAATCCATTTAAAGACGTGCTTAAACAATGTTTCAACCCCATTACCAGGTACTGTGGTTTTGGAGCGAGGGTCACTGTAATGAATATGCGGGGGTGACACATCCTTTATGCACCCCACACACAACAAAATCTCCCTCAATATTCTTCGCCCCCAGCACGTGACGGCCGGGACCAAGGCTGGAGTAAGGAGGGGCGACAAGGGTGGGTGGTGGTAACACATGGGGACAAGGTGGGGATGAGGGGTGGGTAAGGAGGGATGAGAAGGTGTTGCTGTGGGTTTGGCACATATGTCTGTGCATGTTGCCATTGGTGGTGAAGGTTAGGTTCTGCGAGCCAACATTGTTTCTTAATCCCAACCCCATGTCCATCTGGGATGAACATGAAGGACCTTCTTCGGGGTCACACTTTCCTTGCAACCCCACATAAAATTCTCCATTCGAACGTTCTTCGCCCTAGCGCAGTAGCCGCTGCCGCCGTTGTTGCCGCTGGGCAACACATGGCCATATGGGATGAACATGAAGGTGACTTCTTTTGGGGTCACAACTCCCGCGGCGACCCGGGTTAGGGTTCAGTGAAGAGGGCTGACAGTGGTGGACATGTGAGGGACAGGGTGGGTGGAAACTGCCATTCTGTTCTCTTCCTCTTTTCCCCTATTTACCACAAATAGACATTACTGCACACATGCAGGGACAAGGTGGGGTTAGGGTTAGGGTTAGGGTTAGGGTTAGGGTTAGGTTTGGGAAAAAAAGTTTTCTCCAAATGGAGAGAACTGTGCACTCTCTGCGAAAGAGTGAGTTTTGGGTGGGCCCCATAGCCCTTAAGATGTCCCACCACCAAAGTGGTGGGTTTCCAAAATTGCACATCGCGCGGTTCTAGATGTGAGGACGGCTTACGCCAAGTTAACGCTTTCGCCACGCCAGGCCTTCCTCAGGCGCTGGCTGCCTGAATTGAGAGGACTGCCTGTCCAGGCTTTAGTCCCTCAGGTGCCCGTGCACTGCTGCACCTCCCTTCCCAAAAATTGTTTTTCTAATTTTTATTCTTTTCAGGTTTTTTTAAGGTAAGTAATTTGGTAAGTAATTTGGGCAGTACGCTTTTTAATTGTAGTGCCAATTGATTGCTTTTTAATTAATTTCTTTGTCGCCTAATTGTAATTTCTTTTGTTTCAGGATGCAGTTTAACGCCTTACCCAGGACGTGGAGGTAAGTTCTGCCAATTAGTGTTTTCTGTCTTTCATATGTGTTTTAATCTCTTTTTTTTTTTTCAGGGTTCCAGATTAGGTGAGTAAGGTAAGTATCCTTTTTTTTTTTTTTATGTGTTTTAATCTCTTTTTCTTTTCTTTGCAGGGTTCCAGGGTTCCGGATTAGGTAAGTAGGTGAGTATCTTCTTTTCCTTCCTCCTTTTCTTCCTCTTCCTCTATCCTTCCCTTGTTGTTTTTCTTCCTTTCTTGTCCCCATCTTCTTCCTCCTTTGTCTTCTGTTCTTCCTCTATCACCCTTTCTTCCTCCATTCCTTCTTCCGCACCGTATCCTTATCCACAGGCACACTAATCTTCTTCTCTTCTTCTTTCAGGTCCTAGATCCACGGTCTCATCAAGTTATCTGCCTTTCTTAAATGTCTTAACCCCTATCCCCATATAAGCGCTTAATAAGCGGTTCAATAAACATTGGCTCTCCTGGAATTTGTCTTCAGTGGCCTTCTTTATATTAGCTCGACCGAATTATTCGACGGTGGCTTCCTGACCCTAACATTTTTAGACTAATTAATATGGCTTCCAATAACTGATGTACCTAGATTAGTGCATGAAACAAAATAGGGTTTCCGATAGGGGCTTAAGCTAGGCTTTAAGTTTAAGTAGATAGGAAGGGGTTAGGGACTAATGGGATAGAAACAGGACAAGGGTTCAGTTTAGGTGTTGGAAAGGGTTAGGTTAGGTTTAGGGTAAGGATAGGGTTAGGGCTAAACCAATTAGTTAAGTTTAGGCGTTATAAATCAAAATTGGTTAAGTTTAGGCGTTGGAAATCAAATTGGTTAGGTTTAGGAGATAGTCCAAATTGGTTAAGATTAGAATCAGGGTTTAGGGGTTAGGGTTAGGGTTAGGGTTAGGTTAGGATTAGAAATAAAGATTTCTCCCTAAGGAGAACAATGCACTCTCTGCAGAGGATTTGTTCAGGTGGGCACCCAAGCCCTTAGTTGATCCACCACCAAGGTTAGGGTTAGGGGCTTAGGGTTAGGTTAGGGTTAGGTTAGGGGTTAGGGTTTAGGGTTAGGGTTAGGTTTAGGAAAAAAGGTTCTCCTAAGAGAAACCCAAGCACTCTCCGGCTGAGAGCGTGCTCAGGGTGGGCCCCCAAGCCCTGAGTTTTTCCACCACCCTAAGGTGGTGGGGGTTCAAAAATTACACATCTCTTGTGTTTGGATGTGAAAGACGGTTTACGCCGACGCTTCGGGTCATAGAAGTGACCTCTTCAGGCGCTGACCGCCTTGGGAGCTTGACTGCCTGTTATGGCTTTAGTCGCCAAAATTGGCCCGCGCAATGCTGCACCTCCCTCCTTTTCAAAAATTGACTGGTGTTTCTAATCTTTTTTCAGGTTGCAGTTTAACGCCATGCCCAGGACGGTGAGGTAAGTAATCCAATTAGTAATTTGGTGTCTTTGATGACTTAATTAATTTTTTTTCTTCTTCCAGGGTTCCCGGTCCAGGTGAGTAAAGGTAAGTCCTCTTTTCTTCCTTTCTCCTTCCTTCTCCTCTATCCTTTCTTCCTCCTTTCTTCTTCCCCGCCTTCTTACTCCCTCTTGTTCTTGTTCTTCCTTTCTTCTAGTCTTTTCTTCCGCCGACTGATCCTCTGTCTCTTCCGAATCCTTTGTCCTTAGCCGCCTAATCTTTGTCCTTCTTCTTTTCAGGTTCTTCTCATGGCTTCAATCAACTTTTTGCCTTTTTCGCACTACACAGTGCGCGCTAATATGCGATAATAATAAATTGGCTCTACTGGATCCTTGTCTTCAGTGGCCTTCTTGAAATGAGCTCTCCCGGTATTTTTCTTCGGTGGCTATCAAATATGGGATAATGGCAGAACAGATGGCATTAAAAAGATGACGAGCTTAGATTAGGCTCCGAATCCAAAAATGGCCTCAAATCGGGAACTAAGAGGTAAGAGTACAGGGTGGGACGGGAATTAGCTAGGGTTACAATAGTGGATAGAAACAAACAGGGGTTAGGTTTAGGCGTTGATAAGGGGTTATGTTCTGTTTAGGGTTAGGATAGGGTTGGGTGTAACCAAATTAAAGGGGTTAAATTTAGGTGTCCATCAAATTGGTTAAGTTTAGGCGGGAATCCCAAATTGGTTAGGTTTAGGTATGTCCTTAGAATTGGTTAGGTTTAGTGTTATGGGTTAGGGGTAGGTGTACAAATCCGATAGGGAATAACAACATGCAAAAAGGGGCTCAAAGGGCTAGGGGACCACATCCCATCACAACACCCTCCGGGACCTGGCTGGGTAGGTTTAGGAAAAAAGGTTCTCCTAAGAGAAACCTAAGCACCTCCGCTGAGAGCGTGGCTCAGGGGGGCCCCCAAGCCCCTTGTTTTTCCACCACCCTAAGGTGGTGGGGGTTCAAAAATTACACATCTCTTTGTGTTTGATGTGAAAGACGGTTTACGCCGCGACGCCGGGTCATAGAAGTGACCTTCTTCAGGCGCTGACCGCCTTGGGAGCTTGACTGCCTGTTATGGCTTTAGTCGCTTCAAAATTGGCCTCGCAATGCTGCACCTCCCTCCTTTTCAAAAAATTGACTGGTGTTTCTAATCTTTTTTCAGGTTGCAGTTTAACGCCATGCCCAGGACGGTGAGGTAAGTAATCCAATTAGTAATTTGGTGTCTTTGATGACTTAATTAATTTCTTTTTCTTCTTTCCAGGGTTCCCGTCCAGGTGAGTAAAGGTAAGTCCTCTTTTCTTCCTTTCTCCTTCCTTCTCCTCTATCCTTTCTTCCTCCTTTCTTCTTCCCCGCCTTCTTACTCCTCTGTTCTTTGTTCTTCCTTTCTTCTAGTCTTTTCTTCCGTCGACTGATCCTCTGTCTCTTCCGAACTTTGTCCTTAGCCGCCTAATCTTTGTCCTTCTTCTTTTCAGGTTCTTCTCATGGCTTCAATCAACTTTTTGCCTTTTTCGCACTATGTTGTGCGCTAATATGCGATAATAATAAATTGGCTCTACTGGATCCTTGTCTTCAGTGGCCTTCTTGAAATGAGCTCTCCCGTATTTTTCTTCGTGGCTATCAAATATGGGATAATGGCAGAACAGATGGCATTAAAAAGATGACGAGCTTAGATTAGGCTCCGAATCCAAAATGGCCTCAAATCGGGAACTAAGAGGTAAGAGTACAGGGTGGGACGGGAATTAGCTAGGGTTACAATAGTGGATAGAAACAAACAGGGTTAGGTTTAGGCGTTGATAAGGGGTTATGTTCTGTTTAGGGTTAGGATAGGGTTGGGTGTAAATCCAAATTAAAGGGGTTAAATTTAGGTGTCCATCAAATTGGTTAAGTTTAGGCGGGAATCCCAAATTGGTTAGGTTTAGGTATGTCCTTAGAATTGGTTAGGTTTAGTGTTATGGGTTAGGGGTAGGTGTACAAATCCGATAGGGAATAACAACATGCAAAAAGGGGCTCAAAGGGCTAGGGGACCACATCCCATCACAACACCCTCCGGGACCTGGCTGGGTAGGTTTAGGAAAAAAGGTTCTCCTAAGAGAAACCTAAGCACTCTCCGGCTGAGAGCGTGCTCAGGGTGGGCCCCCAAGCCCTTAAGTTTTTCCACCACCCTAAGGTGGTGGGGGTTCAAAAAATTACACATCTCTTGTGTTTGGATGTGAAAGACGGTTTACGCGCACGCTTCGGGTCATAGAAGTGACCTCTTCAGGCGCTGACCGCCTTGGGAGCTTGACTGCCTGTTATGGCTTTAGTCAGCCAAAATTGGCCCGCGCAATGCTGCACCTCCCTCCCTTTTCAAAAAATTGACTGGTGTTTCTAATCTTTTTTTCAGGTTGCAGTTTAACGTCATGCCCAGGACGGTGAGGTAAGTAATCCAATTAGTAATTTGGTGTCTTTGATGACTTAATTAATTTTTTTTCTTCTTTCCAGGGTTCCCGGTCCAGGTGAGTAAAGGTAAGTCCTCTTTTCTTCCTTTCTCCTTCCTTCTCCTCTATCCTTTTCTTCCTCCTTTCTTCTTCCCCGTCTTCTTACTCCCTCTTGTTCTTTGTTCTTCCTTTCTTCTAGTCTTTTCTTCCGTCGACTGATCCTCTGTCTCTTCCGAATCCTTTGTCCTTAGCCGCCTAATCTTTGTCCTTCTTCTTTTCAGGTTCTTCTCATGGCTTCAATCAACTTTTTTGCCTTTTTCGCACTATGTTGTGCGCTAATATGCGATAATAATAAATTGGCTCTACTGGATCCTTGTCTTCAGTGGCCTTCTTGAAATGAGCTCTCCCGGTATTTTTCTTCGGTGGCTATCAAATATGGGATAATGGCAGAACAGATGGCATTAAAAAGATGACGAGCTTAGATTAGGCTCCGAATCCAAAAATGGCCTCAAATCGGGAACTAAGAGGTAAGAGTACAGGGTGGGACGGGAATTAGCTAGGGTTACAATAGTGGATAGAAACAAACAGGGGTTAGGTTTAGGCGTTGATAAGGGGTTATGTTCTGTTTAGGGTTAGGATAGGGTTGGGTGTAAATCCAAATTAAAGGGGTTAAATTTAGGTGTCCATCAAATTGGTTAAGTTTAGGCGGGAATCCCAAATTGGTTAGGTTTAGGTATGTCCTTAGAATTGGTTAGGTTTAGTGTTATGGGTTAGGGGTAGGTGTACAAATCCGATAGGGAATAACAACATGCAAAAAGGGGCTCAAAGGGCTAGGGGGACCACATCCCATCACAACACCCTCCGGGACCTGGCTGGGTAGGTTTAGGAAAAAAGGTTCTCCTAAGAGAAACCTAAGCACCCTCCGGCTGAGAGCGTGCTCAGGTGGGCCCCAAGCCCTTGTTTTTCCACCACCCTAAGGTGGTGGGGGTTCAAAAATTACACATCTCTTGTGTTTGATGTGAAAGACGGTTTACGCGCCGACGCTTCGGGTCATAGAAGTGACCTTCTTCAGGCGCTGACCGCCTTGGGAGCTTGACTGCCTGTTATGGCTTTAGTCGCTCAAAATTGGCCCGCAATGCTGCACCTCCCTCCCTTTTCAAAAATTGACTGGTGTTTCTAATCTTTTTTTCAGGTTGCAGTTTAACGTTAGGGTTAGGGTTAGGGTTAGGGGTTAGGGTTAGGGTTAGGGTTAGGGTTAGGGTTAGGGTTAGGGTTAGGGTTAGGGTTTCGAAGTTGTTTCCTCCCATAGGGAGGGGCGGAGCTCTGGCCTCCCACCATAGCGGCTTCCGCCCCGCCGGGCCCTCCAGAAGAAGGGGACGCTGTCCCCGAGAGCTAAGGCCGGACGGTTGTCCAACCGTCCGCCATTCCAGGTAAGTGGAAGGTAAGTATTTATTATATATTTATTTATTTATTTATTTATTAATTGTGTATGTATAATATTGTGTGCTAATCTATTTATTTATTTATTTATATATACTATTTATTTATTTATGTATAATAATTATTTATTTATTTATTAATAAAACAAAAACAAAAATAAATAATAAAAGAAGTGTGCCAACTAAAACAACGCTTCAACCCTCCTCCGGTCTTCCTCAGGTTTCTGTGGCACAAAATAACTATATGCAGCTGTTAATGAGAGGCGATGTTGCTCTGTCGAAAACTAAAATGGAAATGAGGCTTTAGCTGCTCTTGTTTGAATTTAACAAAAAAAGCGATAAACGCGATTGCACTTTTGCACTTTATAAATTAAATGAAAAATAAGTCAATCCCAATGGATTTTTAATATAATTGAACTTCATGAACTGTTTTTTAAGTTTTTAATAGTTTTTTAACATTTATAAATTTTTAACATTGTTTTTAATAACGTTTTTTATTTTTTTATTTTTTATTATTTTATGTATTTTTATTGTTTTTAATAACTTTTTAAGAGTTATTAATAACTTTTAAGTGTTTTAATAACTTTTAATGTTTTTATGAATTTTGTAAATGTTTTTGATATATTTTTTTTTTTTTAATATTTTTTAGATTTTTTATGTTTTTAACATACATATACACAGATTAAGGTTACAGATAATGTAAAGATTATGGTTATGATTAGATTTTAATGGTAGTACTAAATTAGGTTTAGGTTTAGGCATCAGATTAGGATTATGATTAGGATTAGAAAAAGGGGCCAGATTAGGGTTAAATTTAGGAGTAGAATTAAAATTAGGGTTAGGTTTTTTTAGAGCCAAATTAGGGTTAGGTTTAGAGTTCAGATTAAGTTTAGGGTTAGAAAGTAGAGCCAGATTAGGGTTAAGTTTAGGGTTAGGGTTAGGGTTAGGGTTAGGGTTAGGGTTAGGGGTTAGGGGTTAGGGTTAGGGTTAGGGTTAGGGTTAGGGTTAGGGTTAGGTTTAGGAAAAAGGTTCTCCTAAGAGAAACCTGAGCACCTCCGGCTGAGAGTGTGCTCAGGTGGGCCCCCAAGCCCTTGTTTTTCCACCACCCTAAGGTGGTGGGGGTTCAAAAATTACACATCTCGTGTTTAGATGCGAAGACGGTTTACGCTGCCGACGCTTCGACCAGAGTATTGGTCTTCCTCAGGCGCTGACCGTCTTGGGAGCTTGACTGCCTAGTATAGGGTTAGGGTTAGGGTTAGGGTTAGGGTTAGGGTTAGGGTTAGGGTTAGGGTTAGGGTTAGGGTTAGGTTGAGGGACACAGGGCTTCCCCGAAAGGAGGAAGCCGGTGCACGCCCGCCCGCCCAGCGGAGTTCCCTGCAACCCCGTCCCTTTGTGGAGGGTTGGGCCGCTGACGGCGGCGGCCGTAACGGACCTCCGTCCACTCCATGAATTGTTGTAAGTAAGTATGTATTTATATATTTATTTATTTATTGTATGATTGTGTATCAGGTAAGTATGTATTTATTGTATGAGTGTGTTCCAGGTAAGTATGTGTTTATTGTTGTTCCAGGTAAGTATGTTTATTGTTATTTATTGTATGAGTGTTCAGGTAAGTATGTATTGCTAGTATGAATGTATTTATTTCATAATGAATTGATAGATTATTTATTAAATTATTTATTATTATTTATTAGTTTATTTATCTATTAATAATGTATATATTAATAAACAAATAAAAAACAAAAACACTAACAATAAACAACAAAGGAAGGTGTGCCAATTAAAAGAAAAACAACACGACGCTTCGCCTCTGAACAGGCCTTCATCAGGTGTAGGCACACTGCAACTATGATGTGCTCTCTTCGAGAGCTGGAGAAAGAATGAGCCTCTGCTCCAAGCGCTTTTCTATTATGAGCGCTTTTTTACCGCTTTTTTAATTAACGCTTTTTTAACGGTTTTTTATTTAACGGTTTTTTATCGCTTTTTTAACGCTTTTTTTAGAAATTATGTTTTTAACACTTTTTAACTAAATTAACATTCTCTTTTATACTTTTTAACATTTTTAACTTTTTATTGCTTTTTAACAGTTTTTATCTTTTTTTGTACATTTTAACAGTTTTTAACTTTTTTTGGTAGATTTTTAATTTTTTATGTGTTTTTTATTTTTTGTTTTTTGTGAAAAGATAAGATGATAGAAAGGTTTAAGATTAGGATAGGATAATGATTAGAGTTAAGAATAGAGGTTAAGTTTAGGTTTAGAAGAAAGTGGTTAGGTTTAGGCCAGAAGAGTGGTTAGGGTTAGGGTTAGAATAGTGGTTAGGGTTAGGATTAGAGAAAAGAAAGAGGTTAGGGTTAGAAATAGAAAAGCGGTTAGGGTTAAGTTTAGGATAGAGAAAAGTGGTTAGGTTTAGGTTCAGGAAAGTGGTTAGGGTTAGGTTTAGAGAAGTAGAAAGTGGTTAGGTTTAGGAAAGGGAAGTAATTAGGGTTAGGGAAGAGAAAGTGGTTAGGGTTAGGGCCAGAGAAGCGGTTAGGGTTAGGTTTAGGTAAGAGTGGTTAGGATTAGGTTAGGTTTAGGAAAAGTAGCTAGGGATAGGTTAGGGTTAGAATAGGCCAGAAAAGCGGCTAGAACTCCAGGAGGGGTTCTACAGGTAAGTAACCAAAAGGTAAGTTTCACTTTTTTTAAACAATTCTTCAATTCTGTTTTAAATTTAATCCCGATGGTTCTCTGGTTCCCAAAATAAAAATCCAAAATCGTTCCCTTTTCTTCCTTTCCCAAGTAGTCCAATTAGAATTTCTTTCCAACCCCGCTATTTTTAAATTTGAGAGCCCGTGTTCCAAAAAATGTCCAATTAATGGTGTATGAATTTCTCTTTTGTTTTTAATATTGCCAATGTGTTGTGCTAAGCGATACGCTAGCTCGTTTTTAGTTTCCCCAATGTATTTTTTATCACAAACCACACATGAAATTACATAAATGCAATTAAAAGATTTTAAATTAAATTCTATGAATTCTGAATAATTGTCTTGTGCTGCTTCTAATAAAGGTCAATTTTATGAAATAATTTTGTTGTTTTGGTGGTTTTTTCCATTTTAAGGTCGGTAATTTTGCACAAACAAGCCAATCTTGTAAATTTCCATTATGCCTGTATGTCAAATTGGTGTCAAATTTGGAATAATTTTTTCAGGTTTTAAAATTTTTTCAAAATTAGTTTTCCATACCCGGTTTAATTTAACACTGTGACTAGAATGTGGTAATTAAAGGAATTTTTTGGCCAAATTTTTATCTTTCTTAACTTTATCTTGAAAATTTGAAAACAAAATCTGAGAAAAGTTCGTGTGTACCCCTCTTGAAAGAGCCTTGAATAAGGTCTTAACGGCCTCCAAAAGTCCTCCTTCTGGTGCAAATTCTGTAGAACCTCAAGAGTTGCGCCTTTCACAATACCTTTAAAGGTATGTGTAGGATGAAAACTATTTTTATGTAGTAGGGCATGAGTGTCGGTAAGTTTAAAGAAAACTTTAATGTCAAGTTTCCTGTTTTCAAAAATTGTCGGCCTTTAAAAACTGTGGTATCCAAAAATTGAACAGATTCCTTGCTGATTTCCAATTTTAATTTAATAGATGGATCATGTGTATTTAGAATATTGAAAATTCTTGAAATTCCTCGAGGGACTCCGTCCAAATTCCTAAGATGTCGCCCAGATATCTAAAATAACAAAACGGTTTGATTTTACATTTTAAGAAAGCTTCCTGCTCCCAATTGGCCATGAATAAATTTATGAGGCGGGTGCAAACCTCTTTCCCATTGCCGCACTTTAATTTGTAAATAAAATTCCTCATTAAAACAAAATCATTGCGTGTCAAATTGATCTCAAGTAACTCCAATAATTCCTCATCCGGGTCTATTTGGGTCTGGGTACTTCTCAAAGGCCTTTTAACACATCGAATCCCTGCTAATATTGGAATATTCAGATATAAATTGTCCACGCCCATCGAAAAAGAATGAATTGTAATGGAATTTTTAATTTTAATCAAATCAATGAAATAATAAGTGTCTTTAATATATGAGGGTGTTTGATTGAAATGGGGTTGAGGTAAAAATCTATGAATTCACAGCGGTAGGTTTCGCCCCACAGTCCCGACACAATCGGGTCTCCCCTGGTGGAACTTGGAATGGGACCGCCCATGTTTTTGGGTCCTTGTGGATTTTTGGAAGGAGGTAGAACCTCCTCCTGGGTTGACCCGAGCCCTTTAAATATTGCCTTTTGTTTATCATTAATATATCTCTTTTCTTTAGGGAATCAAGGATTTTTCCCGACCATGGGCACCGTGATCTAAATAAATAGGCTTTTCTAATTTTTTATAGTAGATCGGATCATTTAATTGTCTCTCAACCTCCATAATGTATTGATCTCTGCTTAAAATAACAATCGCTGAACCTTTATCCGCTGGTTTTATAACAATGCTTTTTAAACTTTTTAAATCTCTCAAAATTTTAATCTCTTCCAATGAAATATTCGCTTCCTCTTTTATGAATTTGTAACCTTTTTTAAATATTTTTAAATCCTCATGAATTAATTTTTTAATCGGGGGCGGGAGTTTTTCCAAAGGGGGTGTCCAAATCGAGGGGTCAACAAAGGGTGTTATTTTTTTAGTAGGGGCATTTCGAAAATAAGAGGCCAATTTTATTTTTCTATGATAATTTTGCAGATCAAATTCCAATTGTATTTTTTGATTTTTACCCAATGAAAATGTAGGAATGAAAGATAAGCCCTTACTCAACAAATCATGTTGTGTTTTGGAAAGTCTAAAATTTGGTGCCAGAACCACCACATCTTGCGCCACGAGGGGTTGTGGATTATCAGTCCCCCCGACATCCAGACTTAGGGGGCAGACAAGTTTAAATACCCCATCCAATGTTTAAAAATGGCGCTGGCTGTCTCCTCAAGTCCAGTGGATGTCATCCTCAGATGTGTGGAACTGGTCGCCAGGTAAGGCAGGGATGTATGGGAGATTCCTCTTCAGGTAAGTATTGAGGACCTCCAAATTTACTCTCTCTTCGGCAGGGAGATTGGCAGAAAATTCACCTGGGGAACCCAGATTTCGCCAAGGGGAACTTTTTTGATAGACCTAACTGCACCCTGAACAGTTTTCATGGTCGCTTCCTTCAGTTTATTCCCCTGGTATTTATGCCGAAGGCGCGAGGACCACTTTCTCCACCACCAAATCCTCCGTGGATTGGATTTTTCAATTAGGGCGCAAGCGCGGGCGAAAGTGGCTTCCCGGATAGCTTTCATTTGTAGGTCCCGTTGAGGAATTCTGGAAATTGAGACAGATTAGAATCTCCCAAGATTATCCATTTTTTCTCCACTTCCAGTCTCCAATCTGTGAGCTTCCTCTGTGTGTTGTTATGGCGGCGAACCCTAAAACGCTCTGGCTGTGGGGAAGAGGAGCTGAAGGAGAAGTCGAAGGCCTCTTCCGGGACTCGTTCCACCTCCTCTTCTGAGGATGTGTGTTCCGAGAAGAGTGGTAAGAGTGGTAAGGGGGTCATCAGGAGCTGGCTTGCCTGAGCTACCATCTGTCTCGAGGTATGAGGGGAAGGGGTATTATCCCTTTCCTCCTCCGCCGATTCATCAGACAAAGCGGATTTTGTCTGGTGAACCTGGGCCTCCACTTGAATGGGAGACTGCGGCAATAGAACAGGCGTGGAGTCTTGTTCTTCCAGGTGAGTTGGGTGATTGATGACTCTTGGATCTTCCACCAGGTCATTTTGTTCTTCCGAATCAGAGGTGAAATGCCAGGAGAAGGGGGCTTGTTGAGGACGACTCCCACGGTCTTCCGTCCACCCTTCTTCTCTGGTCTCTCGAGACTGCACCGTCCCAGTGTTGGAAACCAGTCCACATCTTGACCACTATCGGTCATTGTGGCAACCGTAGGGACTTTTTCTGTGTGGGACTGCCCGAGTTCGAAAGGCCACAGTCTTGGACTGGGAAGGACCTGGACCGAGCAATCCACACTGACTGGTCCAGGGCCTCACCGCTCCACTGACTCCTCAAGCTGCAACCTTGCCGTGATGACAGCTTCCGCGGTCAATAACATCCTGCTCAATCCTAGGTAGGTCACGCCTAACCCACCGGACCGCTACCTGGAAGGCTCTCTCCAATCTTGAGTGAGTATTTCGCGAAGTTCTTCCAACCTTGATCCAGGCTGGTCTCATAATGCTCCTCAAGAATCAGGTAAGTGGTGTGTCCCCACCTCTTGGCATTACCCACGATGAAATCCATCGCCCTTCCCGCCGGGTAAGCCGGTTTAATCATTTCGCCAGAACGCCAACCATTTTGGAAATCATCCTGGGTTCTGGCCTTCCCGGTTTTGGAGACACGTTCTGAAGGTGGTGGACCACCTTAATCACAGCTTTAAGCTTACGAATAAGCTTTCGTAGCTGTGGACCCGCCGATTGCCTCAACACGTCCGGATTTGCAACCAAGGGGCGGCGCCTCCATTGGCCTGGCTTAGGTAAGTTTCTACGGACAGCGTCGGCATAGGATCGATTTCGGGGACTGGGGTAACGAGCCGTCCTAGCTGGGGGAGGACCCGGCCGGCTAGGTTGAGGGACATAGGGCTTCCCCCGAAAGGAGGAAGCCGGTGCACGCTCCGCCCGCCCAGCGGAGTTCCCGTAACCCCTGTCCCTTTGTGGAGGGTTGGGCCGTTGACGGCGGCGGCCGTAACGGACCTCCGTCCACTCCATGAATTGTTGTAAGTAAGTATGTATTTATATATTTATTTATTTATTGTATGATTGTGTATCAGGTAAGTATGTATTTATTGTATGAGTGTGTTCCAGGTAAGTATGTGTTTATTGTTGTTCCAGGTAAGTATGTTTATTGTTATTTATTGTATGAGTGTTCAGGTAAGTATGTATTGCTAGTATGAATGTATTTATTTCATAATGAATTGATAGATTATTTATTAAATTATTTATTATTATTTATTAGTTTATTTATCTATTAATAATGTATATATTAATAAACAAATAAAAACAAAAACACTAACAATAAACAACAAAGGAAGGTGTGCCAATTAAAAGAAAACAACACGACGCTTCGCCTCTGAACAGGCCTTCATCAGGTGTGTAGGCACACTGCAACTATGATGTGCTCTCTTCGAGAGCTGGAGAAAGAATGAGCTCTGCTCCAAGCGCTTTTCTATTATGAGCGCTTTTTACCGCTTTTTAATTAACGCTTTTTGAACGGTTTTTATTTAACGGTTTTTATCGCTTTTTTAACGCTTTTTTTTAAAAATTATGTTTTTAACACTTTTTTAACTAAATTAACATTCTCTTTTTATACTTTTTTAACATTTTTAACTTTTTATTGCTTTTTAACAGTTTTTATCTTTTTTTTGTACATTTTAACAGTTTTTAACTTTTTTGGTAGATTTTTATTTTATGTGTTTTTTATTTTTGTTTTTGTGAAAAGATAAGATGATAGAAAGGTTTAAGATTAGGATAGGATAATGATTAGAGTTAAGAATAGAGGTTAAGTTTAGGTTTAGAAGAAAGTGGTTAGGTTTAGGGCCAGAAGAGTGGTTAGGGTTAGGGGTTAGAATAGTGGTTAGGGTTAGGATTAGAGAAAAGAAAGAGGTTAGGTTAGGGCCAGAAAAGCCGTTAGGGTTAAGTTTAGGATAGAGAAAAGTGGTTAGGTTTAGGTTCAGGAAAGTGGTTAGGGTTAGGTTTAGAGAAGTAGAAAGTGGTTAGGTTTAGGAAAGGGAAGTAATTAGGTTAGGGAAGAGAAAGTGGTTAGGTTAGGGCCAGAGAAGCGGTTAGGTTAGGTTTAGGTAAGAGTGGTTAGGATTAGGTTAGGTTTAGGAAAAGTAGCTAGGATAGGTTAGGGTTAGAATAGGCCAGAAAAGCGGCTAGAACTCCAGGAGGGGTTCTACAGGTAAGTAACCAAAAGGTAAGTTTCACTTTTTTTAAACAATTCTTCAATTCTGTTTTAAATTTAATCCCGATGGTTCTCTGGTTCCCAAAATAAAAATCCAAAATCGTTCCCTTTTCTTCCTTTCCCAAGTAGTCCAATTAGAATTTCTTTCCAACCCCGCTATTTTTAAATTTGAGAGCCCGTGTTCCAAAAAATGTCCAATTAATGGTGTATGAATTTCTCTTTTGTTTTTAATATTGCCAATGTGTTGTGCTAAGCGATACGCTAGCTCGTTTTTAGTTTCCCAATGTATTTTTTATCACAAACCACACATGAAATTACATAAATGCAATTA
>WFAA01000038.1:0-80154 GCA_009823395.1 Thamnaconus septentrionalis | reverse complement strand
GGTTAGGGTTAGGGTTAGGGTTGGGTTAGGTTTAGGAAATTAAAATCCACCCTGAGCCTGGGATGGACTTTAGTGCACTCACTTCTCAGGACGTTACTCCTAAGTTTGTCCCAACGGACACTAGAACCCACCATCCGAAGATAGTGGGCGGGGTTCAAAAATTAGACTTTTCACGTCTGAAATATGTCATAAGGTCGGCCAGATCGCGACGTTTGGCCAAGAATGTGGCCTTCCTCAGGCGCTGAAACCGACCTGTAGCTGAGTGGCGGTTTGCGCCTTTACTCGCTTTTGTGCCAAGCATCTACCTTTCATCTATCTTACCATTTTTTCATTTCTAATAACTCCATTTTTCTTCTTCCTAGGTGGCTAGTAATACTTGCCTTTCCGAAGGCTGTGGTTTTAGGTAAGTGGTTTTCTCTCTCTTTCTGAACTCTATTTCTTCTTCCTAACCCTTTCTTTCTTCTTTTTTAGGTTGCGGTTAGCGTCTTGCCCAGGGCCAGTAGTATCTCTTTCTTCTTCTTTTCCCGACCCTCTTTCTTCCCTTTGCTCTTCCTCAGTACGACATTTCTTCCCTCCTTTTCTTCTTTTCCTCCTCCATTTCCTGCTTTTCCATCAATAGGTAGCTCTCCTGGTATTCCTCTTCCAGGGGGCCTGATCAACTCACTCTCCTGGCATTCTCATTCTTCAGGGGTCTCATAAACAACAAGGATAATGGGTTTTGGTCCAATCAGAGAATCAAGGAACGGGTTCACAGCACCGTCGAGTCAGAGTTTAGGTTGCAAGTGGGGGTTAGGAACAGGATCCGAAAAAAAAAAGACCTTAAGAGAGTTTTAAATAATCCAATTGATAGGTTAATTATATCAGAATAGGGTTGAATTCCATATCTGCCCATCTCCCTTCCCAACCCTCCCAACCCTCTTCCCTTCCCCCAGTCCCACAACCCTAGACACGTCATTTCCCACTACCTCCGAAGAGGCCGGGGTCAGGCCAAGGTCCCGAGGTCCAGGTTTGTCGATTTTATTGAGGTTAGGTTTGGGATTAGAGTTCAGGTTCGAGGGATAGATCTTCAAATTAGTGGTTTAGCCAATTAGGGGTCCAAATATGGGTTAAGCGTTTAGATGGGGTTTCAAATGGGTTCTGTTTAGGCGATATTTAGAGAGTGTGGTTAGGTTAAAGGGGCAGAAGTACAGATTCAGGTTAGCTATAGAAGCTTGAGGCTCAACAAAAATCCGTGGTAGTATCACTTGGGCCAATCCTGACAGTGCCGGCAAAGGAGTTGGAGGTTTAGGGAAATTAAATCCACCCTGAGCCTGGGATGGACTTTAGTGCACTCACTTCTCAGGACGTTCCTCTAAGTTTGTCCCAGCGGACACCTAGAACCCACCATCCGAAGATAATGGCGGGGGTTCAAAAAATTAGACTTTTGCGTCAGGAATATATCGCGAATTAAACCTCAGATCCTGTCGTTTGACCAAGAATGTGGCCTTCCTCCCGAAGCAAGGAGGCCGACCTGTAGCTGAGTGGGCAGTTTGCGCCTTTGCCGGCTTTGTGTACAAGCATCACCTTTCATCTCTCTTACCATTTTCATCATTCCTAATATTTTTCCATTTTTCTTCTTCTAGGTGGCTAGTATGCACTTTTCGAAGAAAGACTGGTTTCCAGGTAAGTGGTTTCTCTCTCTTTTCTGAACTCCTGTTTCTTCTTCTAACCCTTTCTTTTCTTCTTTTTGAGTTTGCAGTTTAGCATCTTGGGGCTGAATGAAGTATCTCTTTCTTCTTCTTTTTCCATCCCTCTTTCTTTCCTTTTGCTCTTCTCCAGTCACAGCATTTCTTCCCTCCTTTTTCTTCTTTTTCCTCCTCCATTTCCTGCTTTTCCATCAATAAAGTGCGCTCTCCTGGTATTCCTCTTCAGGGCCTGATCAACTCACTCTCCTGGCATTCATTCTTCAGGGGTCTCATAAACAGCAAGGATAATGGGTTTGGTCAATCAGAATCAGGAGCGGGTTCACAGGGTTGAGGTTAGGGTTAGGGTTGGGGTTAGGGTTAAGGAAGAGATTCTCTCGAAGGAAGGGCAGTGCACTCCCTCTTCAGAATGGGTTAGTGAGGACAGATTTCCCAGCTTTTGGTTCCACCACCCAAAAGGTGGTGGAGGTTCAAAATTTAAACATAGCTGTTCCTTAGCTGGTTTTAATAAGTCGACCAGTTGCGCAGCGTTTACGGCCGTACAAGGCCTTCATCGAGCGCTGGCAGTCGACAGGTACGACCAACCTGATATGGCCTGCTCCGCCCAGGCCCGTGTAGCTAACTCCCTCAGGGTGCAGTTTAACGTCATGTAGAGGACGGAATAGACTCTCACCTTCATCTACTCTGCACACCCTAGTATGGGTTGTGCAGTTTTTCCATCCAGTGGTTACTTAACAAGGTAGAGTATTCCAATTAAATTTCCTTCTTACAGGTTTCTTCCTTTTGGGGTTTCGGTTGTGTCTATTATGACTTTTTCTTCCTTTTAGGGGTTCCAGGTAGTATTAGGTTTTGGGTAAGTATTTATTTCTCTAATTATAGGTTCAATTTGGTGACTAATTATGTATTTTTCCTTCCCACAGGTTTTCAGGTGATGTTTTACAGGTAAGTGGTCTTCTTTTCCTCTTTGATCCTCTGATCTTCCTTTCTTCTTCTTTAGACTCCTACTCCACTCTTCTTCCCAGGTCTCATCCATCTTGGCTCTTCTCTAGGCCTTCAAAAATTCACTAATATGTGTTAATAAAAAAATTGACTCAACTGGTGTCAGTGGTCTTCCTTACGTCTCTGCGTTTAATATGGCACACTGTTGGACTTCCAGTGGCCGCGCAGGAATTTGGCGTGAGTGGCTCAGACAGAATAGATGGACTAAGGTCAAATAGGTTGGACATAGGGTCAAGAATAGGGAATAGGGTTAGAACAGGTCCAGGGATTAGAGAAACACACTCCTCCTCTACCCTCCTCCTCTGTCCCTCCCTTTCTCCCTTCCCTTCTCCCATCCACTCTTCCCTGGGCCGTCATTCCTGGCTTCTCACTAATGAGATCAGGTTCAGGCCAGAGTCAGATGGGTTAGGGTTGGGGTTAGGGACAGGAGCTAGAGATGAAATGTAGGCATCCTCTTTGAGGGTTAGGGTTAAGCGTTGCCAATCAGGGAACTTGGGTTTGGCGCATACCTCGATATGGTTGGATTTAGGCATCAATTATGGGTTGGGTTGAGCGCATACATCAATTGGTTAGGTTTAGTGTTTGGAGGTTTGGTTAGGGTGTCTATTGAGGACTTAGCAGTCCGGGACTTGGGGAGCTAGTAAGCATGAGAAACCACCTTCCACAGCCCAGACTGCGGGGGCCTGGCGGGTAAGGTTAAGGAAGAAGATTCTCTCGAAGGAGGAACCCGTGCCTCCCTCTTCAGAATGGGTTAGTGAGGACAGATTTCCCAGCTTTTGGTTCCACCACCCAAAGGTGGTGGAGGTTCAAAAATTTAAACATATGCTGTTCCTTAGCTAGTTTTAATAAAGTCGACCGTTGATTGCATAGCGTTTCCCGGCCGTACAAGGCCTTCATCAGAAGCAGTTGAAGTCGACAGGTAAAACAACCTGATATGGCCTACTCCACTTGGGCCGTGCCAACTGCTCCCTCAGGAGTGCAGTTTAACGTCATGCCCAGGGCCAGAATGAGACTCTCCTTCATCTACTCTGCACCCTAGTATGGGGATTTGTGCAGTTTTCCATCAGTGGAGTTACTTAACAAGGTAAAATATTCCAATTAAATTTCCTTCTTACAGGTTTCTTCCTTTTGGGGTTTCAAATTGTGTCTATTATGACTTTTCTTCCTTTTAGGGGTTCCAGGTAAGTATTTAGGTTTTGGGTAAAATATTTATTTCTCTAGTTATAGGTTCAATTTGGTGACTAATTATGTCTTTCCTTCCCACAGGTTTTCCAGGTGATGTTTACAGGTAAGTGGTCTTCTTTTCCTCCTTTGATCCTCTGATCTTCCCTTTCTTCTTCTTTGAACTCCTACTCCACTCTTCTTGGAAGATTTCTCATCCATCTTCGAGCTCTTCTCCTAGGCCTTCAAAAATTCACTAATATGTGTTAATAAAAATTGACTCAACTGAATTGTCAGTGGTCTTCCCGTAGATCTACGTTTAATATGGCACACTGTTGGACTTCAGTGGCCGCAGGAATTTAGGCGTGAGTGGCTCAGACAGAATAGATGGACTAAGGTCAAATAGGTTGGACATAGGGTCAAGAATAGGGAATAGGGTTAAGAACAGGAGTCAGAGGATTAAGAGAGAACCTCCCTCCTCTACCCCTCCTCTCACTGTCACTCCTTTCCTTCCCTTCTCCCATCACTCTTCCCTGGGCCGTCATTCCTGTTCTCACTAAGAGATCAGGTTCAGGCCTTTAGTCAAATAAGGGTTAGGGTTAGGGTTAGGGACAGGGCTAGGAGATGAGGGATAGGCATCCTCTTTAAGGGTTAGGGGTTAGCGCGTGCCAATCAGGGCTTAGGTTTAGGCGCATACCTCCAGATGGGTTAAGGTTAGGCATCCAATTATGGGTTAGGGTTAGGCGCATACATCAATTGGTTGATTTAGTGTTTGGGTTTTGGTTAGGGTGTCTATTAGGACTTGGTGGTCCGGGACTTGGGGGCTAGTAAGCGTGAGAAACCACCTTCCACTGAGCAGACTGGGGGGCCTAGCGGGTAAGGTTAAGGAAAGAAGATTCTCTCGAGAGGAGGAGAACAGTTACTCCTCTTCAGAATGGGTTAGTGAGGACAGATTTCCCAGCTTTTGGGTTCCACCACCCAAAGGTGGTGGAGGTTCAAAAAATTTAAACATAGCTGTTCCTTAGCTAGTTTTAATAAGTCGACCGTTATTGTAACGTTTGGCCGTACAAGGCCTTCATCAAGCGCCAGATCGACAGAGTGGAATATTGATATGGCCTACTCCACTTGGGCCCCGTGCCCAGCTGCCTCCTCAGGGTGCGGTTTAACGTCATGCCCAGGGCGGATGAGCTCTCACCTTCATCTACTCTGCACACCCTAGTATAGGATTTGTGCAGTTTTAATCAGTGAGTTACTTAACAAGGTAAGTATTCAATTAAATTTCCTTCTTACAGGTTTCTTCCTTTTAGGGGTTTCAATTGTGTCTATTATGACTTTTCTTCCTTTTAGGGGTTCCAGGTAAGTATTAGGTTTGGGTAAGTATTTATTTCTCTAATTATAGGTTCAATTTGGTGACTAATTATATATTTTCCTTCCCACAGGTTTTCCAGGTGATGTTTTACAGGTAAGTGGTCTTCTTTTCCTCCTTTGATCCTCTGATCTTCCTTTCTTCTTCTTTAGACTCCTACTCCACTCTTGCCAGGTCTCATCCATCTTGGCTCTTCTCTAGGGCCTTCAAAATTCACTAATATGTGTTAATAAAAATTGACTCCAACTGGATTGTCAGTGGTCTTCCTCTCAAGTCTCGTTTAATATGGCACACTATTTGGACTTCAGTGGCCCATGAGGAATTTGGCGTGAGTGGCTCAGACAGAATAGATGGACTAAGGTCAAATAGGTTGGACATAGGGTCAAGAATAGGGAATAGGGTTAGAACAGGGTCAGGGATTGAGAGAGAACACACTCCTCCTCTACCCCTCCTCTCCACTGTCCCTTCCTTTCCCTTCCTTCTCCCATCCTCTTCCCTGGGCCGTCATTCCTGTTCTCACTAAGAGATCAGGTTCAGGCCCAGAGTCAAGATTAGGGTTAGGGGTTGGGAGTTAGGGACAGGGCTAGGGTTAGGGATAGGCATCCTCTTTAAGGGTTAGGGTTGAGCGTGCAATCAGGGCTTAGGTTTGGCGCATACCTCGAATGGGTTAGTTTGAGGCATCCAATTATGGGTTAGGGTTAGGCGCATACATCAATTGGTTAGGTTTAGTGTTTAGGTTTTGGTTAGGGTGTCTATTAGGGACTTAGCAGTCCGGGACTTAGGGGCTAGTAAGCATGAGAAACCACCCTTCCACACAACCCAGACTGCGGGGCCTGGCGGGTGGTTAAGAAAGAAGATTCTCTCTCCGAAGAGAAGGAACAGTGCCTCCCTCTTCAGAATGGGTTGAGTGAGGACAGATTTCCCAGCTTTTTGGTTCCACCACCCAAAGGTGGTGGAGGTTCAAAAATTTAAACATAGCTGTTCCTTAGCTAGTTTTAATAAGTCGAAACCGTTGCGCAGCGTTTCCGGCCGTACAAGGCCTTCATCAGGCGCGTCGACAGGTGGGAGTAACCTGATGTGGCCTACTCCACTTGGGCCCGTGCCCAGCTGCTCCTCCAGGGTGCAGTTTAACGTCATGCCTAGGACGGAATAGACTCTCACCTTCATCTACTCTGCACACCCTAGTATGGGTTGTGCAGTTTTCCATCGGTGAGTTACTTAACAAGGTAAGTATTCCAATTAAATTTCCTTCTTACAGGTTTCTTCCTTTTAGGGTTTCCGAATTGTGTCTATTATGACTTTTCTTCCTTTTAGGGGTTCCAGGTAAGTATTAGGTTTTGGGTAAATATTTATTTCTCTAATTATAGGTTCAATTTGGTGACTAATTATGTCTTTTCCTTCCCACAGGTTTTCCAGGTGATGTTTTACAGGTAAGTGGTCTTCTTTTCCTCCTTTGATCCTCTGATCTTCCCTTCTTCTTCTTTAGACTCCTACTCCACTCTTCTTCCCAGGTCTCATCCATCTTGGCTCTTCTCTGGGCCTTCAAAAATTCACTAATATGTGTTAATAAAAATTAGCTCAACTGAATTGTCAGTGGTCTTCCTTCCGTCTCTCGTTTAATATGGCACACTGTTGGACTTCAGTGGCCCGCAGGGAATTTAGGCGTGAGTGGCTCAGACAGAATAGATGGACTAAGGTCAAATGGGTTGGACATAGGGTCAAGAATAGGGAATAGGGTTAGAACAGGGTCAGGGATTAAGAGAACACACTCCCTCCTCTACCCCTCCTCTCCACTGTCCCCTTCCTTTCCTTCCCTTCTCCCATCACTCTTCCTGGGCCGTCATTCCTGTTCTCACTAAGAGATCAGGTTCAGGCCCAAGTCAAATTAGGTTAGGGTTGGGGTTAGGGACAGGGCTAGGAGATTGAGGATAGGCATCCTCTTTAAGGGTTAGGGGTTAGGCGCCAATCAGGGCTTAGGTTTGGCGCATACCTCGAATGGGTTAAGTTTAGGCATCCAATTATGGGTTAGGGTTAGGCGCATACATCAATTGGTTAGGTTTAGTGTTTAGGTTTTTGGTTAGGGTGTCTATTAGGACTTAGCAGTCCGGGACTTAGGGGCTAGTAAGCATGAAACCACCTTCCACACAACCCAGACTGCGGGGCCTGGCGGGTAGGTTAAGAAAGAGATTCTCTCGAAGGAGAGGCAGTGCACTCCCTCTTCAGAATGGGTTAGTGAGGACAGATTTCCCAGCTTTTGGTTCCACCACCCAAAGGTGGTGGAGGTTCAAAATTTAAACATAGCTGTTCCTTAGCTAGTTTTAATAAGTCGTACCGTTGCATAGCGTTTGGCGTACAAGGCCTTCATCGGGCGCGATCGACAGGTGGAAGTAGCCTGATATGGCCTGCTCCACTTGGGCCCGTGCCCAGCTGCTCCCTCAGGGTGCAGTTTAACGTCATGCCCAGGACGGAATAGACTCTCACCTTCATCTACTCTGCACACCTAGTATGGGATTTGTGCAGTTTTCCATCCGGTGAGTTACTTAACAAGGTAAGTATTCCAATTAAATTTCCTTCTTACAGGTTTCTTCCTTTTAGGGGTTTCGAATTGTGTCTGTTATGACTTTTCTTCCTTTTAGGGGTTCCAGGTAAGTATTAGGTTAGGGTTGGGGTTAGGGGTTAGGGGTTGGGGGTTAGGTTTAGGAAAAAGGTTCTCTAAGAGAAACCTAAGCACTCTCCGGCTGAGTGTGCTCAGGGTGGGCCCCAAGCCCTTAAGTTTTCCACCACCCCCTAAGGTGGTGGGGGTTCAAGAAATTACACATCTCTTGTGTTTGGATGCGAAAGACGGTTTACGCGCGACGTTTCGGTCATAATACTGACCTTCCTCAGGCGCTGACCGTCTTGGGAGCTTGACTGCCTGTTATGGCTTTAGTCGCTCAAAAATTGGCCCGTGCAATGCTGCACCTCCCTCCCATTTCTCAAAAATTGGCTAATCATTTTCTGATCTTTTTTTCAGGTTGCAGTTTAACGTCGTGCCCAGGACGGTGAGGTAAGTGTTCCAATTAGTAATTTGGTGTCTTTGATGACTTAATTAATTTCTTTTTCTTCTTTTCCAGGGTTCCCGGTCCAGGTGAGTAAAGGTAAGTCCTTTTTTCTTTTGTCTCCTCTGCTAAGCCGACCACGAGTCTTTTGGACCCAATTCCAACCAGGCTTCTCAAGGAGGTTTCCCCATTGCTTCATTGTGTCATTCTTAGAATTATCAATCATTCTCTATCAACAGGTTTTGTCCCTCATGCCTTCAAAGTGGCTGTAATCAAGCCTCTGATCAAGAAACCCAATTTGGACTCGAGTGTGCTTTCAAATTATAGAGCCAATCTCGAACCTTCCGTTTCTCTCTAAGATCTTAGAAAAAGTTGTTGCTAGGCAGCTTGTGGACTTCTTGAGCGATAGCAATCTATTTGAGGTTTTCAGTCAGGCTTCAGAGTTGGACATAGCACTGAAACTGCATTGCTTAAGGTAAGTAATGATCTATTGTGCATCTGACCCGAGGTCTTCTCTCTGTTCTGGTCCTTCTAGATCTCAGTGCAGCATTTGATACAGTTGACCACAGCATTCTTCTTAGGAGATTAGCAAATGCTATTGGCATCAAGGATCGCGCCTTGGACTGGTTTTGGATCTTACTTGTCTGACCGCTTTCAGTTTGTTCATGTTTCATAATCATTCCTTCGGAGCGTGGGAGGGTTAGTCATGGTGTCCATGAAGGATCTGTACTTGGACCCTCCTCTTCAACATCTACATGTCACCTCTTGGCGACATCATCAGAAAGCATAACATCAGTTTCCATTCCTATGCAGATGACACACAGCTGTACTTGTCTTTTAAGGCAAATGAGGCTCATCAGTTGGCCAAATTGGAATCTTGTCTTACGTGATGTCAGAACTTGGATGACTAGAATTTCTTGTTGCTTAATACCGATAAAACTGAGGTCATTATATTTGGTTCGCGAGAGAGTAGGGACAGAGCCTTTGATGGACAGGGTGGTCTATTTGGTACTACACCCAGTTCTACTGTGAGAATCTTGGGAGTCACTTTTGATCAGGACCTGACCTTTAATTCTCATATTCAGAATGTGGGTAGGTCAGCTTTTTCCACTTAAGAAATATTGCCAAAATTCGAGGTTTTTGTCCTTCAAAGGCGCTGAAAAATAATCCATGCTTTTGTTACATCTAGGCTAGATTACTGTAACTCGGTACTAACAGGATGCCCAAATTCATCCTTAGGACATTACAGTTCATCCAAAACTCTATGTACGATTGTTAACTTGGAACTAGAAGGAGGCAGCATATTACTCCAATCTTAGCTTCCTTGCATTGGCTGCCTGTCAAATTTAGAATTGAATTTAAGATTCTAGTTTTAACTTACAAAGCTCTTCATTCTCAGGCTCCTTCTTATATTAGGGAACTAATTGAACTTTATCATCCTCCAAGGCCCTTCGCTCTGAGGATTCAGGTCTTTAGTTATCCCAAAAATTTCTAGAGTTAGGTCAGGAGGTAGGTGTTTCAGTTTCCTGGCACCTTTATTTTGGAATCATCTTCCAGCCTCGGTGAGGGGCAGACACAGTTAGTTTATTTAGGAGTAGACTTAAGACTTTCCTTTTTCTTAAAGCTTATAGTTAGATTCCATCCACTGTCAGTTAAGCTGCTATAGGCTTCACGCCCGTGGAGAGATCTTTAGCTCCGTTACAGGGATCGTTGCTCTGTGCAGGCGGAGCCTCTATCACTCTCCTCACCCAATCAATCTTTGACTCTTTTGACTCTGCTCTACTCTGTCCAAACTAGCTCTCATTATGCTTTGTACAGTATGCTCGATATGCATGATACTGCAGTCTCTGTGTCCCCAGCGAGTGATGACCACTCGCAGGAGCTGGATTGTGTGCTGTCCTGGGGGTCTTAACAGTGTCATCGCTTGTCCCTCCACCGCTAGGACCCTGGACTTGTCTGCTCGAGCAGATTGTCCATTCGGGATAGGCTCTTGCCTTCCAAAACATGAACACTTACAGCCCACCACGGACAGCCCAGAATTATTTCCTATTCTTTGTGTTTTATATCCGTTTTGTGAATGCCTGGTTGGTGTATCTGTTTTTCACTCTGTCCTGTCTGCCACCTGAGCTCACTCTACTACTTTCTCCTCTTTCTCTGTCTCTCCTCTATTTTTGTATTTCACCCCCAACTACTCACTAGGCAGATGATGGCCCTCTGGAGTCTGGTTCTGCCCTAGGTTTCTTCCCCACAGGGAGTTTTCCCAGCCACTGCTCATCTTGCTTGCTCCGGGGGCCCAGTTGGTTCTCTCTGATTGTATAAAAGCGCTTTGAGACGCCATTGGTTGTGATTTCGCGCTGTACAAATAAAAAGTTATTATTATTATTATTATTTCTTCCTTTCTCCTTCCTCTTCCTCTATCCTTTTCTTCCTCCTTTCTTCTTCCCAATCTTACCCACTCCCCCTCTTGTTCTTTATTTCTTCCTTTCTTCTAGTCTTTCTTCCATCATTCAGTCTCTGTCTCTCTCCTGAATCCTTGTCCTTAGCCATCTCTAATCTTTATCCTTCTTCTTTCCAGGTTCTTCTCATGGCTTCAATCAACTTTTTTGCCTTTTCATTGCCATATGGAGTAAGCTATTGTCACGATAATAAAAATTGGCTCCTACTGGATCCTTGTCTACAGTGGCCCCTTCTTGAAATAAAGGCTCTCCCGGTATTTTTCTTCGGTGGCTATCAAATGAGTTAATGGCAAAATAGATGGCATTAAAAAAGATGATGAGCTTAAGATTAGGCTCCGAATCAAAAATAGTCTCAATCCCGAGACTAAAATTAAAAATTACAGGGTAGGATAGGAATTAGCTAAGGGTTAATGATAAAGTGGATAAAGAAACAAACAGGGGTTAGGTTTAGGCGTTGATAAAGAGTTAGAGTTCTGTTTAGGAGTTAGGATAAGGTTGGGTGTAAATCCAAATTAAAGGGAGTTAAATTTAATTAATCCGTCAAATTAGTTAAGTTTAGGCAGAATCCCAAATTGGTTAGGTTTAGAATATGTCCTTAGGGTGGGTTGGGTTTAGTATTTATGGGTTAGGGGTAGATTATTACAAATCCGATAGAGAATAACAACATGCAAAAGGGCTCAAAGGGGCTGAGGACCACATCCCATCACAACACCCTCCGGGACCTTTAAGCTACAGGTAGGTTTAGGAAAAAGGTTCTCCTAAGAGAAACCCTAAGCACTCTCCAGCTGAGGCATGCATGTAGATGCATTTAGTCAAAAAAAAAACACACTATGTTTTCCTAGACCCTTTGATGCCCCATGTGGGTTAATATGGACAAATTTGCATAAAGTTTGGGTTAGGGTTAGGGTTTTGTTGTGGGTGCGGGGTTAGGGTTAGGATTGGGGTTGGGGTTCGGTAACCCGTGAGGGAAACGGAAGAGGCCTGACCATCCTCCGTCGTGATTCCCGCTGTCGGTTCTCGGGGATCGTGGTCCTCCAGTCGGTCCTCATTCGGTGCTCCGTGTGATGAGGAGTAGTGAGGATCCAGGAGTGAAAGAAGAATTCTTTGCAGAGTCAAGTAAGTTGAAAAAAACTTTTTTATTTATTTAATTTAAAACAATTTAGGAGCTCAAGAAATTATATGAAAGTGTTCAAAAAGCCCATCGCGACGTTTGAAAAAAGTCATTCTTCTTCAGGCGGGGCAGAAAAGAAGTGCATAGTCTGCGTGGTAGAGCGTTCTGATGTGAGTGAGGTGCAAACAGAATATAATGGGTCTGAAGGACCGCCCTGAGATGTCACGTGACTTCATTGTTTACAACACTCTTTAAAGGTGAGGAGCTCTGCAAGAATAATACAATGGTGCCCTCTATAGGAAATTGAAGTACACAACAAGGAGGTGATGAAAGCAAAACAAGTATCAGGAAATCAAGAAAGGAGTATACAGCATGTGGAACTATTTACAAAGATCGTTTTTCTTTTGTTACAGTTAAATGGTAATGGTGGCAGTAAAATTTTAATACAAGACAGAGGAAAACGTAATTTAGTGATTTGAGTGGCAGACATATGGTTGAAAAAGGAAAATAATTAAAAGAAAAGTAATAAAAAATAAAAATCAATAAATAAATAAAATAAAAATAAAGGAGAAAGAAAATAAACCAAGAAAAAACAAGGAAAAGTACAATGAGTGTCTGAAGTTAAATTTAAGTGTAATAAAGGAGTTAAATTTAGAATAAGGCCAAAATTAGGGTTAAAAATTAAATATAATCAAGTAGTGATAGTAAAAAATTAAAATAAGAATCTAGAGTTAGGTTTAGGCGTGGGGAATCTAATGGTTAGGTTTAGAGAAAGGTTAAGGTTAGGGTTAGGGTTAGGGTTAGGGTAGGGTTAGGGTTAGGGTTAGGTTTAGGAAAAAAGGAGTTTTCTCCAAAGAGAAAACCCGGTGCACACTCTGCAACAGGGTGTGTTCCAGGTGGGCTCCCCAGCCCTCGAGTTCTTCCACCACCCTAAGGTGGGTTAGGGTTAGGGTTAGGGTTAGGGTTAGGGTTAGGGTTAGGGTTAGGTAAAGGAATTATGAATCCACCCTGAGCCTGGGATGGATCCTAGTGCACTCACTTCTCAGAAGTGTCTCTAAGTTTGTCCCAACGGACACTAGAACCCACCATCCGAAGATGGTGGGCAGGGATTCAAAAATTAGACATTCACGTCTGAATATGTCATAGTGGTCGGCCAGGTCATGACGTTTGGCCATAGTCTGGCCTTCTTCAGGCGCTGTAACCGACCAGAAGCTGAGTGGCGATTCGGCGCCTTAACTCGCTTTAAGTGCCAAGCATCCACCTTCGTTCTCCTATCTTCCCTACCAGGTAAGTGGTTTTCTTTTCTCTTTTTATGAGCTGTATTTTTATTAACCATTTCTTCTCTTCTCTCCTTTAGGTCGCGGGATCCAGGTAAGTGGTTAGGTTCTTCCTATTCTTCTTCTAACCCCTTCTTTTCTTCTTTTAGGTTGCAGTTTAACGTCTTGCCCAGGACGGCGGTAAGTATCTCCTTCTTCTTCTCTTCCCATCCCTCTTTCTTCCCTTTACTCTTCCTCAGTCGACATTCTTCCCTCCTTTTCCTTCTTTTTCCTCCTCCATTTCCTGCTTTCCCATCAATAAAGTGGCTCTCCTGGTATTCTTCTTCAGGGGCCTGATCAACTCACTCTCCTGGCATTAATTCTTCAGGGGTCTCATATACAGCAAGGATAATGGGTTTGGTAAATCAGGATCAGGAACGGGTTCACAGCACCGTCGAGTCAGAGCCAAGGTGCAAATTAGGGTTAGGAATAGAGTCCGAAAAAAGACCTTAAAAGTTTTTAAATAGTCCAATTTATAGGTTAGTTATAGTGATTAGGGTTAGAATTCCATTGTCCAACCCATCCCCCTCCCCCATCCCCTCCCAACCCTCTTCCCTTCCCCAGTCCCCAACCCTAGCCGTCATTCCCACTACCTCCGAAGAGGAGTAGGGTCAGGCCCAGGGTCAGGAGCCCAGGTTTATCGGTTTGTCGAGGTTAGGGTTAGGGTTAGGAGTTAGGGTTGAGGCTAGACCTCCAATTTAGTGGTTAATCAATAAAATCCAATTATGGGTTAAGTTTAGGCATTGGTTTACGAATAGGTTCTGTTTAGGCGTGGTAGAGAGAGTGGTTAGGTTTAGGGTAAGCATAGGTTCAGGTTAGCTAAAGGGCTTAAGGCTCAACAAAAATCCGTGGTCCTCACTTAGGCCAATTCTGACAGTGCCGGCAAGGTTAGGTAAAGGAATTATGAATCCACCCTGAGCCTGGGATGGATCCTAGTGCACTCACTTCTCCAATGTCTCTAAGTTTGTCCCAACGGACACTAGAACCCACCATCCGAAGATGGTGGGCAGGAGATTCAAAAATTAGACATTCACGTCTGAATATGTCATAGTGGTCGGCCAGGTCGCGACGTTTACCATAGTCTGGCCTTCTTCAGGCGCTGTAACCGACCAGAAGCTGAGTGGCGATTCGCCTTAACTCGCTTTAAGTGCCAAGCATCCTTTCGTTCTCCTATCTTCCCTACCAGGTAAGTGGTTTTCTTTTCTCTTTTATGAGCTGTATTTTTATTAACCATTTCTTCTCTTCTCTCCTTTAGGTCGCGGGATCCAGGTAAGTGGTTAGGTTCTTCCTATTCTTCTTCTAACCCCTTCTTTTCTTCTTTTAGGTTGCAGTTTAACGTCTTGCCCAGGACGGCGGTAAGTATCTCCTTCTTCTTCTCTTCCCATCCCTCTTTCTTCCCTTTACTCTTCCTCAGTCGACATTCTTCCCTCCTTTTCCTTCTTTTTCCTCCTCCATTTCCTGCTTTCCCATCAATAAAGTGGCTCTCCTGGTATTCTTCTTCAGGGGCCTGATCAACTCACTCTGGCATTAATTCTTCAGGGTCTCATATACAGCAAGGATAATGGGTTTGGTAAATCAGGATCAGGAGCGGGTTCACAGCACCGTCGAGTCAGAGCCAAGGTGCAAATTAGGGTTAGGAATAGAGTCCGAAAAGACCTTAAAAGTTTTAAATAGTCCAATTTATAGGTTAGTTATAGTGATTAGGGTTAGAATTCCATTGTCCAACCCATCCCCCTCCCATCCCTCCCAACCCTCTTCCCTTCCCCAGTCCCCAACCCTAGGCCGTCATTCCCTACCTCCGAAGAGGAGTAGGGTCAGGCCCAGGGTCAGGGCCCAGGTTTATCGGTTTGTCGAGGGTTAGGGTTAGGGTTAGGGTTAGGGTTAGGCTAGACCTCCAATTTAGTGGTTAATCAATAAAATCCATTATGGGTTAAGTTTAGGCATTGGTTTACGAATAGGTTCTGTTTAGGCGTGGTAGAGAGTGGTTAGGTTTAGGGTAGCATAGGTTCAGGTTAGCTAAAGGGCTTAAGGCTCAACAAAAATCCGTGGTCCTCACTTAGGCCAATTCTGACAGTGCGGCAAGGTTAGGTAAAGGAATTATGATCCACCCTGAGCCTGGGATGGATCCTAGTGCTCACTTCTCAGAAAGTGTCTCCTAAGTTTGTCCCAACGGACACTAGAACCCACCATCCGAAGATGGTGGGCAGGGATCAAAAATTAGACATTCACGTCTGAATATGTCATAGTGGTCGGCCAGGTCGCGACGTTTCGGCCATAGTCTGGCCTTCTTCAGGCGCTGTAACCGACCAGAAGCTGAGTGGCGATTCGCGCCTTAACTCGCTTTAAGTGCCAAGCATCCACCTTTCGTTCTCCTATCTTCCTACCAGGTAAGTGGTTTTCTTTTCTCTTTTATGAGCTGTATTTTTATTAACCATTTCTTCTCTTCTCTCCTTTAGGTCGCGGGATCCAGGTAAGTGGTTAGGTTCTTCCTATTCTTCTTCTAACCCCTTCTTTTCTTCTTTTAGGTTGCAGTTTAACTTGCCCAGGACGGTGGTAAGTATCTCCTTCTTCTTCTCTTCCCATCCCTCTTTCTTCCCTTTACTCTTCCTCAGTCGACATTCTTCCCTCCTTTTCCTTCTTTTTCCTCCTCCATTTCCTGCTTTCCCATCAATAAAGTGGCTCTCCTGGTATTCTTCTTCAGGGGCCTGATCAACTCACTCTCCTGGCATTAATTCTTCAGGGTCTCATATACAGCAAGGATAATGGGTTTGGTAAATCAGGATCAGGAGCGGGTTCACAGCACCGTCGAGTCAGAGCCAAGGTGCAAATTAGGGTTAGGAATAGAGTCCGAAAAAGACCTTAAAAGTTTTTAAATAGTCCAATTTATAGGTTAGTTATAGTGATTGGGTTAGAATTCCATTGTCCAACCCCTCCCCATCCCTCAACCCTCTTCCCTTCCCCAGTCCCCAACCCTAGGCCGTCATTCCCACTACCTCCGAAGAGGGTAGGGTCAGGCCAAGGTCAGGGCCCAGGTTTATCGGTTTGTCGGGGTTAGGGTTAGGGTTAGGGTTAGGGTTAGGGCTAGACCTCCAATTTAGTGGTTAATCAATAAAATCCAATTATGGGTTAAGTTTAGGCATTGGTTTACTGAATAGGTTCTGTTTAGGCGTGGTAGAGAGTGGTTGGGTTTAGGGTAAGCATAGGTTCAGGTTAGCCTAAAGGGCTGGGCTCAACAAAAATCCGTGGTCCTGCTTGGGCTGGTCTGACAGTGCCCGGCAAAGGTTGAGTAAAATTATGAATCCACCCTGAACTCGGGATGGATCTGGTGCACTCACTTCTCCAGAAAGTGTCTCCTAAGTTTGTCCCAGCAGTTGCCTAGAAGACCCACCATCCGAAGATAGGGATGAGGGGTTAGGGTTGAGGGTTAGGGTTAGGGTTAGGGTTAGGGTTGGGTACAGGTAGTATATACGATCGGGAAATTCCGATCCTCTAAAATATCGATGTCTCCACAGTGGAATGAGTTATAGACTTAAGAGTGCAGCCACACATGTGTATGGGGGCGTGTACCTACCTGTGACGTGAGTTACGTGATGATGTCACTTCCGGTTCCGGAGTTATGCGGAAATAGCCATATCTAGGGAACCGTGATGGGTGTAGGGAACCGGGGACAACACCAAGCGTGTTCAGCATGGCGGGTGTATGTCAGGCGGATCAAGGTTCCAAGGTCGTAGGACTTACACGTTCTCACCCGATATTTGCGTTTGAATTTCGCTATTCATTTCAATGGCAGATTAGATTTGGGTAGCCAAAAAACAGCCAAGTGTTTTCCGAAATCTCACCTCCCAGAAATCAGTTTGGAGCCACGTTTCTGGCCATTTGGAGTTGATACAACATGCCCTGCTAGGTAGTAGCATTTTTCACCTAGGTGGTAGCTATAGTCCTCACAAAAGTTGGCGAGACTGACTTTTAGAGGTCAGTCCGACCCCAGATGTCCACAAAAATCTGCGTGTCAATTATATTAAGCGTAAAAGATGAACTTAAAACCTATATCATTTAATGATTTTTGAATTTGAATAAACATCAAAGTTCCATATTTCCAAAACAATACAAAACATCAAATAAAAAGTATTCTCGTGGTGTTGGGGCATACATGTAGGTTTAGAAACTTTAGTCAAAAAAAAAAAAAAAACACACTATGTTTTCCTGAACCCTTTGATGCCCCATGCCAGGTTAATATAGACAAATTTGCATAAAGAAGTTTGGGTTGGGGTTAGGGTTTTGTTGTGGGTGCAGGGGTTAGGGTTAAGATTGGGGTTGAGGGTTCCAGCCAACCCCTGTGAAACCGAAACAGGCACGAAGCCATCCTCCGTCTCGTGATTCCCGCTGTATCGGTTCTCGAGGATAAGTGGTCCTCCCGGTGGGGTCCTCATTCGGTGCTCCGTGTTGATGAGAGTAGTGAGGATCCAGGAGTGAAAGAAGGAATTCTTTGCAGAGTCAAGTAAGTTGAGAAAAAAACTTTTTATTTATTTAATTTAAAACAATTTAGAAGCGGCTCCAAGAAATTATATGAAAGTGTTCAAAAGCCCATCGTGACGTTTAGAAAAAGTCATTTCTTCTTTGGGCGGGGCAGAAAGAAATTACATAGTCTGCGTGAGGTAGAAGCGTTCTGATGTAGTGAGGTGCAAACAGGAATATATATTGGGTCTGAAGGACCGCCCTAAGAGATATCCGCATTGACTTCGTTGTTTACAACACTCTTTAAAAGGTGAGGAAATGCAAGAAGGAATGTTACAATGTTTCCCTCTATGGGAAATTGAAGTACACAACAAAGGAGGTGAGTGAAAGCAAAAAAACAAGTGTCAGGAAATCAAGAAAGGGTATACAGCATGTGGAACTATTTACAAAAGATCGTTTTCTTTTGTTACAGTTAAATGGTAATGGTGGCAGTAAAAGAATTTTAATACAAGACAGAGGAGAAACGTAATTTAGTGATTTAATTGGCAGACATATAGTTAAGAAAGGGAGAAAATAATAATTAAAAAAGAAAAGTAATAAAAAGTAAAAATCAATAAATAAATAAAAATAAAATAAAGGAGAAAGAAAATAAATGAAGAAAAACAGGAAAATTTTAATGAGTGTCTGAAGTTAAATTTAAATTCTTAATAAAGGAGTTAAATTTAAGAATAAAGGCCAAAAGTAGGGTTTAAAATTAAATATAATCAAGTAGTGATAATCAAAAATTAAAATAAGAATCTAGAGAGTTAGGTTTGGGCGTGGAATCTAATAGATTGGGTTTTAGAGAGGTTAGAGTTAGGGGTTAGGGGTTAGGGTTGAGGGTGGGGTTGGGGTTAGGGGTTGGGTTTGGGAAAAAAGGAGTTTTCTCCAAAGAGAAAACCCGGTGCACACTCTGCAACATGGTGTGTTCCAGGTGAGCTCTCCCAGCCCTCAGAGTTCTTCCACCACCCCCTATAAGGTGGAGTTGGGAGTTGAGGAGTTAGGGGTTGGGGTTAGGGTTAGGGTTAGGGTTGGGAAAAGGAATTATGAGTCCACCCTGGGCCTGGGATGGATCCTAGTGCACTACTTCTTGAAAGTGTCTCTAAGTTTGTCCCAACGGACACTAGAACCCACCATCCGAAGATGGTGGTGAGATCAAGGAGGTAGACATTCCGTCTGAGATATGTCTGAGTAGTGCGGCCAGGTCGCGGCGATTTTGACATAAAATCTGGCCTTCTTCAGGCGCTGTAACCGACCCAAGCTGAGTGGCGATTGGCATGTAACTTCGCTTAAGTGCAAACATCCACCTTTCGTTCTCCTATCTTCCCTACCAGGTAAGTGGTTTTCTTTCTCTTTTATGAGCTGTATTTTTATTAACCATTTCTTCTCTTCTCTCCTTTAGGTCTTGGGATCCAGGTAAGTGGTTAGGTTCTTCCTATTCTTCTTCTAACCCCTTCTTTTCTTCTTTTAGGTTGCAGTTTAACGTCTTGCCCAGGACGGCGGTAAGTATCTCCTTCTTCTTCTCTTCCATCCCTCTTTTCCTTTTACTCTTCCTCAGTCGACATTCTTCCTCCTTTTCCTTCTTTTCCTCCTCCATTTCCTGCTTTCCCATCAATAGTGGCTCTCCTGGTATTCTTCTTCAGGGGCCTGATCAACTCACTCTCCTGGCATTAATTCTTCAGGGTCTCATATACAGCAAGGATAATGGGTTTGGTAAATCAGGATCAGGCAGGTTCACAGCACCGTCGAGTCAGAGCCAAGGTGCAAATTAGGGTTAGGAATAGAGTCCAAAAAGACCTTAAAGTTTTAAATAGTCCAATTTATAGGTTAGTTATAGTGATTAGGGTTAAATTCCATTGTCCTTGTCCCCTCCCCATCCTCCAACCCTCTTTTACTTCCCCAGTCCCCAACCCTAGGCCGTCATTCCCTACCTCCGAAGGGTAGGGTCAGGCCCAGAGGTCGAGGCCCAGGTTGCTCGGTTTGTCGAGGTTAGGGATTGGGGTTAGGGTGGGGTTAGGGCTCAGACCTCCAATTTAGTGGTTAATCAATAAAATCCAATTATGGGTTAAGTTTGAGCGTTGGTTTACGAATAGGTTCTGTTTAGGCGTGGTAGAGAGGTGGTTGGGTTTAGGGTGGCATAGGTTCAGGTTAGCTAAAGGGCTTAAGGCTCATGAAAATCCGTGTGGTCCTCACTTGCATTGAATTCTGACAGTGCGTGAGTTAGGTAAAGGAATTGTAGATCCACCCTGGGCCTTGGGATGGATCCCAATTTTTGCTACTTCTCAGAAAGTGTCTCCCTGGCTCTGTCCCAATCTGAGTACTCGGGGCCCACCATAATCAAGATGGTGGGCAGTGATATCAAAATTAGACATTCACGCCTGGATATGTCACAGTGGTCGCACAGGTCGCTGCACGCTTTGACCATAGTCTGGCCTTCTTCAGGCGCTGTAACCCACCAGAAGCTGAGTGGCGATTCGGCGCCTTTTAACCTCTCCGCTTTTAAATACCAAGCATCCACCTTTGGATTTCTCCTTCTCCCTACCAGGTAAGTGGCTTTCTTTTCCTTTTATGAGCTGTATTTTTATTAACCATTTCTCTCTCCTCCTATAGAGTCGCTGGATCCAGGTAGGGAGTGGATAGGTTTCTTCCCATTCTTCTTCTAACCCCTTCTTTTCTTCTTTTTTAGATTTGCAAGCAATCGCCTTGCCCAGGGCGGTGATAATGGCATCTTCTTCTTCTCTTCCCATCCCTCTTTCTTCCTTTACTCTTCCTCCCAGTCGACATTCTTCCTCCTTTTTTCCCTTCTTTTTCCTCCTCCATTTCCTGCTTTCCTATCAATAAAGTGGCTCTCCTGGTATTCTTCTTCAGCTCCTGATCAACTCACTCTCCTGGTATGAATTCTTCAGGGGTCCATATACAGCAAGCAAGGATAATGGGTTTGCAAATCAGGATTGTGAACGGTTCACAGTAATCATGAGTCAGAGCTGGGTGCAAATACAGGGTTAGGAATAGAGTCCAGACCTTCCAAAAGTTTTTAAATAGTCCAATTTATAGGTTAGTTATAGTGATTAGGTTAGAATTTCATTGTTCAACCCATCCCCTCCCCATCTCTTCCCAACCCTCTTCCCTCTTTTCCCTCAGTCCCCAACCCCAGGGCTGCTTATTCCCCACTCTGGCCTCCCAGATTGTGTCTGTGGTCAGGCCCAGGTTTATCGGGTTTGTCGAGGGTTAGACAGGTTGGGGCAGTCAGGCCAGACCTCCACTTAGTGGTTAATCAACAAACCACCAGGTTGTTTAGCATTGGTTTACTTAATAGGTTCTGCTTAGGGCGTGGTAGAGAGAGTGTTAGGTTTAGGGTAAGCATAGGTCAGGTTAGCTAAAGGGCTTAAGGCTCAACAAAATCCGTGGTCCTCACTTGGGCCAATTCTGACAGTGCCGGCAAGGTTAGGTAAAGTTATGAATCCACCCTGAGCCTGGGATGGATCCTAGTGCACTCACTTCTCAGAAAGTGTCTCCTAAGTTTGTCCCAACGGACACTAGAACCCACCATCCGAAGATGGTGGGCAGGGATCAAAAATTAGACATTCACGTCTGAATATGTCATAGTGGTCGGCCAGGTCGCGACGTTTCGCCATAGTCTGGCCTTCAGGCGCTGTAACCGACCAGAAGCTGAGTGGCGATTCGCCTTAACTCGCTTTAAGTGCCAAGCATCCACCTTCGTTCTCCTATCTTCCCTACCAGGTAAGTGGTTTTCTTTTCTCTTTATGAGCTGTATTTTATTAACCATTTCTTCTCTTCTCTCCTTTAGGTCGCGGGATCCAGGTAAGTGGTTAGGTTCTTCCTATTCTTCTTCTAACCCCTTCTTTTCTTCTTTTAGGTTGCAGTTTAACGTCTTGCCCAGGACGGCGGTAAGTATCTCCTTCTTCTTCTCTTCCCATCCCTCTTTCTTCCCTTTACTCTTCCTCAGTCGACATTCTTCCCTCCTTTTCCTTCTTTTTCCTCCTCCATTTCCTGCTTTCCCATCAATAAAGTGGCTCTCCTGGTATTCTTCTTCAGGGCCTGATCAACTCACTCTCCTGGCATTAATTCTTCAGGGTCTCATATACAGCAAGGATAATGGGTTTGGTAAATCAGGATCAGGGGTTCACAGCACCGTCAGTCAGAGCCAAGGTGCAAATTAGGGTTAGGAATAGAGTCCGAAAAAGACCTTAAAAGTTTTAAATAGTCCAATTTATAGGTTAGTTATAGTGATTAGGGTTAGAATTCCATTGTCCAACCATCCCCTCCCATCCTCAACCCTCTTCCTTCCCCAGTCCCCCAACCCTAGTGATGTGTGTGGGCTAAATAAATGGGTTATCGGTTCTGTTTAAGTGAGTAGAGTGGTTAGGTTTAGGGTAAGCATAGGTTCAGGTTAGCTAAAGGGCTTAAGGCTCAACAAAAATCCGTGGTCCTCACTTAGGCCAATTCTGACAGTGCCGGCAAGGTTAGGTAAAGGAATTATGAATCCACCCTGAGCCTGGGATGGATCCTAGTGCACTCACTTCTCAGAAAGTGTCTCCTAAGTTTGTCCCAACGGACACTAGAACCCACCATCCGAAGATGGTGGGCAGGATTCAAAAATTAGACATTCACGTCCTGAATATGTCATAGTGGTCGGCCAGGTCATGACGTTTCGCCATAGTCTGGCCTTCTTCAGGCGCTGTAACCGACCAGAAGCTGAGTGGCGGTTAGGGTTAGGGTTAGGGTTAGGGTTAGGGTTAGGGTTTAGGGTTTAGGGTTAGGGTTAGGGTTAGGGTTAGGGTTAGGGTTAGGGTTAGGGTTAGGGTTAGGGTTAGGGTTAGGGTTAGGTTGGGTTAAGGAAAGAAGTTCTTCTCCGAAGAGAAGAACTGTGGCACTCCGCTTGAGGAGGCTTTGGGCAGATCCTTTAGTGAACCACCACCCTAAGGTGGTGGGAGGTCAAAATTCAACTATCTCGTTGGAATAGTTAGCAGTCGACTGTTGCAACGTTTGGCTTTCTTCCGCTTCATCAGGCAAGTCGACTTTCTTCCTTTCTCCTTCCTCTTCCTCTATCCTTTTCTTCCTCCTTTCTTCTTCCCGTCTTCTTACTCCCTCTTGTTCTTTGTTCTTCCTTTCTTCTAGTCTTTTCTTCCATCAACTGATCCTCTGTCTCTCCTGAATCCTTGTCCTTAGCGCTCTAATCTTTATCCTTCTTCTTTTCAGGTTCTTCTCATGGCTTCAATCAACTTTTGCCTTTTAGTACCATGTGTGCGCTAATATGCGATAATAAAAATTGGCTCTACTGGATCCTTGTCTACAGTGGCCTTCTTGGAGCTCTCCGGTATTTTCTTGGTGGCTATCAAATATGAGTTAATGGCAGAATAGATGGCATTAAAAGATGATGAGCTTAGATTAGGCTCCGAATCCAAAATGGTCTCAATCGGGAACTAAGAGGTAAGAGTACAGGGTAGGATGGGAATTAGCTAGGGTTAATGATAGTGGATAGAAACAAACAGGGGTTAGGTTTAGGCGTTGAGGGGTTAGGTTCTGTTTAGGGTTAGGATAGGGTTGGGTGTAAATCAAATTAAAGGGTTAAATTTAGGTGTCCATCAAATTGGTTAAGTTTAGTGGGAATCCCCGATTGGTTAGGTTTAGATATGTCCTTAGAATTGGTTAGGTTTAGTGTTATGGGTTAGGGGTAGGTGTACAAATCCGATGAAGGAATAACTAACTTGTACAAAAGGGCTCAAAGGGCTAGGGTTGGGGTTAGGGTTAGGGTTAGGGTTGGGTTGGGGTTGCAGGGTTGGGTTAGGGAAAAAGGTTCTCTCCTAGAGAACAATTGCACTCTCCGCTTTCAGTCTACAAAGACTGTGGGGAGCCAGATCTCCCAGCTGTTGGGTTCCCACCACCCAAGGTGGTGGAGGGTCCAAAAAATTCAACATAACGTGTTTACCAGCTGAATTGGTGAGTCGACTGTTGCGCATAGCGTTCGTACCGTTCATGGCCTTCCTCAGGGCGCGAAAGTCGACAATGTGGGAATTCAACCTAGTATATTTCCTGCACCATGGGCGTGCCCAGCTACTCCCACCAGGATGCGGTTTAACGTCATGCCTGGGACGCAATTTCCTCTTACCAACTTCATCTACTCTAATGCGCCTGGTTGTAAGATTTGCACAGTTTTCCATCGATGAAATACTGTGTGGGGAAATAGATCAGTTGGTGTTTCCTATTTTACAGTTTTTTTTTCCTTTTAGGGGTTTCGAATTGTGTCTTTAATGACTTTTTCTTCCCTTTACTGGGTTCAAGTGAATTATGGGTTGGGTAGTATTAATTCTCTAATTATGGGTTAATTTGGTGGCTAATTATGTCTTTTCTTCTTATGGGTGTTCCAGAATTGATGTTTTTCAGGTAAGTGGTCTTCTTTTCACTCATTTGATCCTCAGATCTTCCATTCATGCTTCCTTGGACTTCTCTCACTCTTCTTCCTAGGTCTCATCCATCTTCAGCGGCTCTTCTCTAGGCCTTCAAAAAATTTCATATATGTGTGCTAATAAATGTAATAGCTCTACTGAATTGTCGGTGAGGTCTTCCTTCATCTGGATTCAGGGTAAACCCATATTTGGATCCAATTGTTGCATGGAAGGCCCCAAGTAAGTGGCTCTCCAGATGAATGGAATGGACTAAGGTGGAAATGAGTTGAAAGTAGGGTCTAGAATAGAGGCAAAGGGTTGGAACAGGGTCAGGGATTGAGAAATCCTCCCTCCTCTACCCCTCCTCTCCTACGTCCCTTCCTTTCCTGCCCTTCCCCCTTCTCTCTTCCTGGGCGGGTATTTCCTACTGCTCACTAGGAGATCAGGTTTCAGGCCCAGAGTCAAGGTAGGGGTTGAGGAATTGAGGTTAAAGGGTTGGGGACAGGAGCTGAGGTTGAGGATAGGCATCACTCTTTGAGGAGTTAAGTTGGGACGATGCCAATCAGGGCTTAGGTTTGAGGCGCATACACTCAGATGAGTTAAGTTGAGGCATCCAATTATGGGTTAGGGTTAGGCGCATACATCAGGTTGGTTAAGTTTTGGTGTTTAGGTTTTGGTTTGGAGTTGTCAATTGGAGACTTAGCAGTCCAAAAGTTTGGGGCTAAAGAGCATGAGGAGACCACATCCAGCACACAACCCAGACTGCAGGACCCAGAGGAGTAAGGTTAAGGAAAAGAGTTCTCTCTAAGAGAGAACAATGTACTCTCCGCTTCAGTCTGAGCTGGTGAGCCCAGATCTCCCTTCAATTGGGTTCCACCACCCAAAGGTGGTGGAGGTCAAAAATTGCTATATTGTTTATGGCTAGTTGAGTGGAATTAAGCTGTTAGCATAGCGTTTGGAAGCCGTTCTTGTGGCCTTCCTCGAGCATGATCGACGATGTGAATTCAGCTAAACAAGGCCTACACCACTTGAGCCCGTGCCCAGCTACTCTCTCAGGATGCAGTTTAACGTCCTTTTTAGGACGGAATTTCCCTCTTGCCTTCATCTACTCTAATAGCAGCCCTAATTATGGGATTTTGCACAGTTTTCCATCAATGATGGCTCTTAATGATAAGTAGATCAATTAGTGTTTCCTATTTTACAGGTTCTTTTTTTTTTCTTTTGGGGTTTCAGTTATTAATATTTATTGACTTTCTTTCTTCCTTTTTGGGGTTCCAGGTAAGTATAGGTTGGGTAGTGTTAATTCTCTAATTATAGGTTAATTTGGTGACTAATTATGTCTTTTTTCTTCCATAGGTGTTCCGGTGATGTTTTCAGGTAGAGTGGTCTTCTTTTCATCTTTGATCGTCTGATCTTCCTTCCTTCTTCATGGTCTCCCTCTTCTTCCTGGGGTCTCATCCATCTTGGCTCTTCTCTGGGCCTTCAAAAATTCCCTTATATGTGCTAATAAATATATTGTCTCTACTGAATTGTCAGTGGTCTTCCTTCATCTAACATTTAGAATGATGGCTCACTGTTGGACGTCAATTGGCCCGCATGAGGAATTTGGGCATTAGTGGCTCGAATGAATGGATGGACTAAGGTCAAATGAGGTTGAAAGTAGGGTCTAGAATGGGGAATAGGAGGTTAGGGCAGGGTCAGAGATTAAGAAATCACTCCCTCCTCTACCCCCTCCCTCTCCACCATCCTTCTTCCTCTTCCCCTTCACCCTTCTCTCTTCCTGGGCCGTCGTTCCTGTTCTCACTGGGAGATCAGGTTTCAGACTGAAGTCAAAAGATCAAAGTTACAGGGGTGAGGGGTTGGGGTTAGGGAGCAGGGCTGGGGTGAGGACAGGCATCCTCTTTGAGGGTTAATTTGAAGCGTGCCAATCAGGAGCTTGGGTTTGGCGCCTCGAATATAGTTGGTTAGGCTCCAATTATACTAGGTTAGGGTTAGGCGCATACATCAGAAGAGATTTAGGATTTAGTGTTTGAGTTTTGGTTTGGGTGTCAGTTAGGACTTAGCAGTCCAGGAGGTTTGCAGGGCTGAAGAGCATGAGGATTACGTCCAACACACAACCCAGACTACTGGACCCGGTGGAGTTGGGTTAAGGAAAAGAGTTATATCTAAGAGAGACGGTGCACTCTCATCCAGTCTGAGCTGGTGAGGCCAGATCTCCCAGCTATTAGGTTCCTGCACCCAAAGGTGAGGTGGAGGTCAAAAGTTAACTTTAACATAGCATGTTTATAGCTAGTTAGTGAAATTAAACTGTTAGCATGGCGTTGCGACCGTTCATAGCCTTCCTCAGGCGCGGATGGGCAATGTGGAAATATGTTATAATGGCCTACACCCACTTGGGCCCCGATGCCCAGCTACTCCCTCAGGATGCAGTTCTAGCGTCATGCCAGGAGATGAGATTTCCTCTTATTCATCTACTCTGATAGCCCTAGTGTAGGTTGCACAGTTTTCCATCAGTGAAAATACTTATGGTAAGTAGATCAGTTAGTGTTTCCCTATTTTACAGGTTTTCCTTTTAGGGTTTCGAATTGTGTCTTCAATTATTTTTCTTCCTTTTAGGGGTTCCAGGTAAGTATAGGTTGGGTAAGTATTAATTCTCTAATTATAGGTTGAATTTGTGGTGACTAATTATGTCTTTTTTCTTCCCATAGGTGTTCCAGAATTGATGTTTTCAGGTAGAGTGATCTAACTTTCACTCCTTTGATCCTCTGATCTTTCTTCCCTTCTTCCTTGGACTTCTACTCACTCTTCTTCCTAGGTCTCCCATCCATCTTGACTCTTCTCTGGGCCTTCAAAAATTCACTTATATGTGCTTTAATAAATATGACTCTACTGAATTGTCAGTGGTCTTCCATCATCTAGTTTAGAATGGCTCACTGTTGAACGTCAGTGGCCACTTGAATTTAGGCGTGAGTGGCTCAGATAGATAGATGGACTAAGGTCAAATGAGTTGAAAGTAGAGGTCTAGAATAAGGAATAGGGTTAAGGGAACAGGGTCAGGGATTAAGAGAAATCACTCCTCCTCTACCCCCCTCCTCTCCACCTGTCCCTTCCTTTCCTCTTCCACCTTCCCCTTCTCTTCCCTGGGCGTCATTCCTGTTCTCACTGGGAGATCAGGTTCGAGCCCAAGTCAAGAATGGGGTTAGGGTTGGGGTTAGGGTTAGGGACAGGGCTAGGGTTGGGGATAGGCATCCTCTTTAAGGAGTTAAGTTTAGGCGTGCCAATCAGGGCTTAGGTTTAGGCGCATACCTCCGAATGGGTTAGGTTTAGGCATCAATTATGGGTTGGGGTTAGTAGCAGCCACATCAAATTGGTTAAGTTTAGTGTTTAGGTTTTGGTTTGGGTGTCAATTGGGACTTGGCAGTCAGGGATTTAGGGCGGCTAAAAAGCATGAGAGACCATCCAACACACAACCCAGACTCTGCGGGACCAGGTGGGTTAAGGAAAAGAGTTCTCTCCTAAGAGAACAGTGCACTCTCCACTTCAGTCTGAGCTGGTGAGGCAGATCTCTCCCAGCTATGGGGTTCCCTACCCAAAGGGTTAGGGTTAGGGGTTAGGGTTAGGAGTTAGGGTACAGGGGTAATAACCACGATCGGGAAATTCCACGATCCTCTAAAATAATAAATTATCTCCACGGTGGGAATGAGTTATAGACTTGAAATTTTGTACACGTAATGTATGAGGCGTGTACCTACCTGTGACGTGAGAGTTACGTGATGATGTCACTTCCGGTTCCGGAGTTATACGGAATAATAGCCATATCTCAGGAACCGTGGGTCGTAGAGACTCGAGGGACCTTTCCTTGATGTTCAGCATGGCCCGAATTATGTCAGACGGATCAAGGTTCCAAGGTCAGCGGACTTACCGTTCTCGCGATATTTGCATTTGAATTTCGCTATTTAATTTCAATAGCGAGATTAGGTTGAGTGGCAAAAACAGCCAAGTGTTTTCGAAAAAATCCTGCCTCCCAGAAAGTGGTTTGGAGCTTACGTTTCAGGCCATTTGGAGTTGATACAACATGCCCTTTTAAGTATAACGTTTTTCACCTGGGTAGCTATAGTCTGCAAAAGTGACAGGGCGACTTTTGGGAGGATCAGTCCGACCCCAGATGTACAAGAATCACGTTAATCCAATATGTTGCGTAGCCAAAGATATGAACTTAAAACCTATAATAATTTTATTGATTTTGAATTTGGTGCAACATCAGTTCATATTTCCAAAACAATACAAAACATCCAACAAAAAAGTATTCTACATTAGTGTTTGGGGCATGCATATGAATTGCATTTAGTCAAAAAAAAGCACTATGTTTTCCTAGACCCTTTGATGCCCCATGTGGGACTAATATGGACAAATTTGCATAAAGTTTGGGTTAGGGAGGTTAGGAGGTTTTGTTGTGGGAGATTGCGGGGTTGAGGTTACAGGATTAGGGTTGGGGTTCCGGTAACCCGTGAGGGAAACCCGGAGGAGGAAGCAGGCAAAGCATCCTCAATCGTGATTCCCCGCTGGCGGTTCTAGGGGATCGTGGTCCTCCCAGTCGGTCCTCATTAGGTTAACTCCGTTAGCAGTGAGGAGTAGTGAGGATCCAGGGTGAAAGAAGGAATTCTTTGCAGAGTCAAGTAAGTTGAAAAAAAACTTTTTATTTGTTTAATTTAAAACAATTTAGGAGCGCTCAAGAAATTATGTGAAAGTGTTCAAAAAGCCCAGCCAGCGGCGTTTAGAAAAAATCATTTCTTCTTCAGGCGGGCAGAAAAAGAAGTGCATAGTCTCTGCGTGAGGGTAGGCGTTCTGTTGATGTGAGTGGGGTGCAAGCAGAATATAATGGGTCTGAAGGACAGCCCTGAGATATCCGCGTGACTTCATTGTTTTACAACACTCTTTAAAGGTGAGGAGCTCTTAAAGGAATAATACAATGGTGCCCTCTATAGGAAATTGAAGTACACAACAAGGGGTGATGAAAGCAAAACAAGTATCAGAAATCAAGGAAGGGTATACAACATGTGGAACTATTTACAAAGATCGTTTTTCTTTTGTTGAAGTTAAATGATATTAATTGGCAGTAAAATTTTCAATACAAGACAGAGGAAAACGTAATTTAGTGATTTGAGTGGCAGACATATATGGTTGAAAAAAGGGAAAATAATTAAAAAGAAAGTAATAAAAAATAAAAATCAATAAATAAAATAAAATAAGAAAATAAAGGAGAAAGAAAAATAAACCAAGAAAAACAAGGAAAAGTACAATGAGTGTCTGAAGTTAAATTTAAGTTATGTAATAAAAGGAGTTAAATTTAAGAATAAGGCCAAAATTAGGGTTAAAAATTAAATATAATCAAGTAGTGATAGTAAAAAAAATTAAAATAGAATCTAAAGTTAGAGTTTAAGGCGTGGGAATCTAATGGTTAGGTTTAGAGAAGAGTTAAAGAGTTAGGGTTAGGAGTTAGGGTTAGGGTAAAGTTAGGGTTAGGGTTGGGTTTAGGAAAAAGGAGTTTTCTCCAAAGAGAAAACCCGGTGCACTACTCTGCAACAGGGTGTGTTCCAGGAGTCGGCTCCCAGCCCTCGAGGTTCTTCCACCACCCCTAAGGTGGGTTAGGAGTTAGGGTTGGGGTTAGGGTTAGGGTTAGGGTTGAGGGTTAGGTAGAAAGAATTGTGAATCCACCCTGAGCCTGGGATGGATCCTAGTGCACTCACTTCTCAGAAAGTGTGTCTCCCTAGGTTTGTCCCAACGGACACTGGGAACCCACCATCCGAAGATGAGTGAGCAGGAATCAAAAATTAGACATTCACGTCTAGATATGTCACATAGTGAGTCGGCCAGGTAGCGACGTTTCGGCCATAGTCTGGCCTTCTTCAGAGCGCTGTAACTACGACCAGAAGCTGAGTGGCGATTCGCGCCTTAGCGCAAAAGCAAGTACCAAAGCATCCACCCTTTGGTCTCCTATCTTCCCTACCAGGTAAGTGGTTTTCTTTTCTCTCTTTTATGAGCTGTATTTTATTAACCATTTCTTCTCTTCTCTCCTTTAGGTCGCTTGGGATCCAGGTAAGTGGTTAGGTTCTTCCTATTCTTCTTCCTAACCCCTTCTTTCTTCTTCTCCCAGGTTTGCAGTTTAACGTCTTGCCCAGAATGTATGGTATCTCCTTCTTGCCTCTTCCCATCCCTCTCTTCTTCCCTTTACTCTTCCTCAGTCAACATTCCTTCCTCCTTTTTCAGCCTTTTCCACTCCTCCATTTCCTGCTTCCCATCAATAAAAGTGGCTCTCCTGGTGATGATTCTTCTTCCAAGGGCCTGATCCAACTCACTCTCCTGGCATTGATTCTTTTAGGAGGTCTCATATACAGCAAGGATAATAGGTTTGACAAATCAGGATCAAGGCAGGTTCACAGCACAGTGGAGTCAGGAGCCAAGGAATGCAAATTAGGGTTAGAATAGAGTCAGAAAAAAAAGACCCAGCAAAAGTTTTTAAATAGTCCAATTTATGGGTTAGTTATAGTGATTGGGGTTAGAATTCCATTGTCCAACCCATCCCCTCCCCATCCCCTCCCAACCCTCTTCCCCTTCCCCGGTCCACAACCCTAGGCAAGTCATTCCCACTACCTCCGAAGAGGAGTAGGGTCAGAGCAAGGTCAGGGGCCCAAGTTTACTCCGGTTTGTCGGGGGTTAGGGTTAGGGTTAGGAGTTAGGAGTTGAGGCTAGACCTCCAATTTAGTGGTTAATCCAATAAAATCCAATTATGGGTTAAGTTTAGGCATTGGTTTCTGAATAGGTTCTGTTTAGGGCGTGGTAGAGAGGTGGTTAGGGGTTTTAGGGTAAAAGCATAGGTTCCAGGTTAGCTAAAGGGGCTAAAAGGCTCAGCAGAAATCCGTGGTCCTCACTTGGGCCCAATTCTGGCAGTGCCGGCAAGGTTAGAGTAAAGGAATTATAGATCCACCCTGAGCCTGGGATGGATCTAGTGCACTCACTTCTCAGAAAGTGTCTCTAAGTTTTGTCCAACGGACACTAGAACCCACCATCCAGAAGATGGTGGGCGAGGAGTCAAAAATTAGACATTCCGTCTAGATATATCATGAGTGAGTGCGGCCAGGTCGCGGACGTTTACGGCCATAGTCTGGCCGCTTCTTCAAGCTTCTTCAACCCGACCAGAAGCTGGTGGCGATTCGGCGCCTTAACTCGCTTTTAGTGCCAAGCATCACAACTTAGTTCTCCTATCTTCCTACCAGGTAGAAATGGTTTTCTTTCTCTTTTTATGAGCTATTATTTTATTAACCAATTTCTTCTCTTCTCTCCTTTAGGTCGCGGGATCAGGTAAGTGGATTAGGTTCTTCCTATTCTTCTTCTAACCCCTTCTTTTCTTCTTTTAGGTTACCAGTTTAACGTCTTGCCCAGGACGACGGTAAAGTATCTCCTTCTTCTTCTCTTCCCATCCCTCTTTCTTCCCTTTACTCTTCCTCCAGTGACATTCTTCCTCCTTTTCCTTCTTTTCCTCCTCCATTTCCTGCTTTCCCATCAATAAAGTGGCTCCTAATTGTACATTCTTCTTCAGGGGCCTGAGTCAACTCACTCTCCTGGCATTAAGATTCTTCCAGGGGTCTCATATACAGCCAAGGATAATGGGTTTGAGTAAAATCAGGATCAGGGGCAGGGTTCACAGCACTTGCTCCCGAGGTCAGAGCCAAGGTGCAGGTTAGGGGTTAGGGCAGGAGTCGAAAAAAGACCTTAAAAGTTTTTAAATGAATTGATTTATAGGTTGAGTTATAGTGATTAGGGTTAGAGGAATTCCATTGTCCTTACCCATCCTCCCCCATCCCCTCCCAACCCTCTTCCCTTCCCCCAGTCCCCAACCCTGGTTCGTCATTCCCACTACCTCCGAAGAGGAGTAGGGTCTGAGCCCAGGGTCAGGAGCCCAGGTTTGCTCGGTTTGTCGAGGGTTAGGGTTAGGGTTAGGGTGGGGGTTGAGGCTAGAGCCTCCAATTTAGTGGTTAATCAATAAAATCCAATTGTGGGTTAAAGTTTAGGCGTTGGTTTTACGAATAGGTTCTGTTTGGGCGTGGTAGAGAGAGTGGTTAGGTTTAGGGTAAGCATAGGTTCGGGTTACTTCGAGGGCTTAAGGCTCAACAAAATCCGTGTGGTCCTCACTTGGGCCAATTCTGACAGTGCCGGCCAAGGTTGGAGTAAGGAATTGTGAATCACCCACAGAGCCTGGGATGGATCCTGAGTACACTCACTTCTCCAGAAAGAGTGTCTCTAGAAGTTTGTCCCCAGCGGACACTAGAACCCACCATCCGAAGATGGTGGGCAGGGGAATCAAAAATTAGACATTCACGTCTGGGCCATGCTCATGGTGGTCGGCCAGGTCGCGGACGTTTACATTACATAGTCTGGCCTTCTTCAGAAGCGCTGTAACCGACCAGAAGCTGAGTGGCGATTCGGCGCCTTAACTTCAGCTTTAAGTGCAAGCACGCTCACTTCGTTCTCCTGTCTTCCTACCAGGTAAGAGTGGTTTTCTTTTCTCTTTTTATGAGCTGTGTTTTTATTAACCATTTCTTCTCTTCTCTCCTTTGGGTCAGCAGGATCCAGGTAAGTGGTTGGGTTCTTCCCTGTCTTCTTCTAACTTCCTTCTTTTCTTCTTTTTAAGTTTGCGGATTTAACGTCTTGCCCAGGGCGTGAGTGAAATATCTCCTTCTTCTTCTCTTCCCATCCCTCTTTCTTCCCTTTACTTTCTTCCTCCAGTCGACATTCTTCCCTCCTTTTCCTTCTTTTCCTCCTCCATTTCCTGCTTACCCATCAATAAAGTGGCTCTCCTGGTATTCCTTCTTCAGGGGCCTGATCAACTCCCACTCTCCTGGCATTAATTCTTGAGGGTCTCATATACAGCAAGGATATTGGGTTTGGTAAATCAGGATCAGGAGCGGGTTCACAACACCACGTCGAGGTCAGGGCCAAGGTGCAAATTGGGGTTAGGAACCAGAGTCGAAAAAAAAAGACCTTAAAAGTTTTTAAATGATCCAATTTATAGGTTGGTTATAGTGATTAGGGTTTAGAATTCCATTGTCAGCCCACATCCCCTCCCAATCCCCTCCCAACCCTCTTCCCCTTCCCCAGTCCCCAACCCTGGGCCGTCCATTCCCACTACCTCCGAAGAGGGTAGGGTCAGGCCCAGGGTCCAGAGCCAGGTTTATCTCGGTTTAATGGGGTTAGGAGTTGGGGTTAGGAGTTAGGAGTTGAGGCCCTGAACCTCAATTTAGTGGTTTAATCAATAAAATCCAATTATGGGTTAAGTTGACGTTGTGGTTCTACGAATAGGTTCTGTTTAAGAAACTGGTAGAAGTGGTTAGGTTTGAGGTAAGCATAGGTTCAAGTTAGCTAAAGGGCTTAAGGCTCATAAAAGAAATCCGTGTGGTCCTCACTTGGGCCAATTCTACAAGCAGTGCCCGGCAAGGTTGGGTGAAGGAATTATGAATCCACCCTGAGCCTGGGATGGATCCTAATTGCACTCACTTCTCAGAAAGTGTCTCCTAAGTTTGTCCCCAGCGGACACTAGAGCCCCACCATCCGAGAATAGGGTTAGGGTTAGGAGGTTGAGGTTGAGGTTAGGGTTGAGGGTTGGGGTTAGGTACAGGGGTAGCCAACCCACGATCAGGAAATTCCCGATCCTCTAAAATGTCGATATCTCCACGGTGGAATGAGTTATAGACTTGAAATTTTGTACACATGTGTATGGGGCGTGTACCTACCTGTGACGTGAGTTACAGTGATGATGTCACTTCCGGTTCCGGAGTTATACCGGAAATAGCCATATCTCGGGAACCGTAGGTAAGTAGAGACTAGGGGACCTTTTCAGGCGTGTTCAACATGGCGAATTATGTCAGACGGATCAAGGGTTCAAGATGCATGGGACTTACACGTTCTCATGATATTTAACGTTTGAATTTAAGCTATTCATTTCTATTCAGCAGATTAGATTTGAGTGGCAAAAAAACAGCCAAGTGTTTTTCGAAAATGCCTCCCAGAAAGTGGTTTGGAACTGCGTTTCAGGCCATTTGGAGTTGATGTAACATGCCCTTTTTAGGTAATAACGTTTTTTCACCTGGGTAGCGCTGCAGTCACCAAAGTTGTGGGGACTGACTTTGGGAGGTCGATCCAGACCCCAGATGTCTACAAGAATCACGTGTCAATTATGTTTCGTAGCCAAAGATATGAACTTAAAACCTATATCATTTATTGATTTTGAATTTGAATAAACATCAGTTCATATTTCCAAAAACAATACAAAACATCCAATAAAAAGTATTCATTAGTGTTGGGGCATGCATGTAGATTGCATTTAGTCAAAAAAAAACAAACACACTGTTTTCCCTAGACCTTCGCTGATGCCCCATATTAAGGTTAATATGGACAAATTTGCATAAAGTTTGGAGTTAGGGTTAGGGTTTTGTTGTATTGGAGTGCGGGGTTGGGGTTAGGATTGGGGTTGGGGTTCCCGGTATTGTTAACCCGTGAGGAAACCGGAAGAGGCCACGAGCCATCCTCCGTCAGTGATTCCCCATGTGGGTTCTCGGGGATCGTGGTCACTCCCGATGGGTCCTCATTCGATTGCTCCGTGTGATGAGAGAGTAGTGAGGGTCAGGAGTGAAAGAGGAATTCTTTGCAGAGTCAAGTAAGTTGAAAAAAACTTTTTTATTTATTTAATTTAAAACAATTTAGGAGCGCTCAAGAAATTATATGAAAGTGTTCAAAAAGCCCATCGCTGACGTTTAGAAAAAAGTCATTCTTCTTGGGTAAGGGGCAGAAAAAGAGTGCATAGTCTGCGTGAGGTAGAAGCGTTCTGATGTGGAGTGAGGGTGCAAACAGAATATATAATGGGTCTGAAGGACCGCCCTGAGATATCCACGTGACTTCATTGTTTACAACACTCTTTAAAGGTGAGGAAGCTCTGCAAGAATAATACAATGAATTGCCCTCTATGGGAAATTGAAGTACACAACAAGGAGGTGATGAAAGCGAAAACAAGTATCAGGAAATCAAGAAAGGTATACAGCATGTGGAACTATTTACAAAAGGTCGTTTTTCTCTTTGTTACAGTTAAATGAAATAATGGTGTGATAAAATTTTAATACAAAGACAGAGGAAAAGCATTAATTTAGTGATTTGAGTGGCAGACATATGGTTTGAAAAAGGAAAATAATTAAAAGAAAAGTAATAAAAAATAAAAATCAATAAATAAATAAAATAAAATAAAAGGAGAAAGAAAATAAACCAAGAAACACAAGGAAAAGTACAATGAGTGTCACAAAGTTAAATTTAAGTGTAAATAAAGGAGTTAAATTTAGAATAAAACCCAAAATTAAGTTAAAAATTAAATATAATCAAGTAGTGATAGTAAAAATTAAAATAAGAATCTAGAAGTTAGAGTTTAACGTAGGAATCTAATGGTTAGAGTTTTAGAGAAAGAGTTAAGGTTAGGGTTAGGGTTAGGGTTAGGGTAGGGTTAGGGTTAGGGTTGGGTTTAGGGAAAAAGAGTTTTCTCCAAAGAGAGAAAACCAGTGCCTGCCTCTGCAACAGGGAATTGTGTTCCAGGTAAGGCTCCCCAGCCCTCGGGTTCTTCTACCCTAAGATTGGGTTAGGGTTAGGAGTTAGAGGTTGAGGTTAGAGGTTAGGGTTGGGGTTAGGTAAAGGAATTGCCGTCCGCCTGGGCCTGGGATGGATCTAGTGCACTCACTTCTCCAGAGGTGTCTCCTAAGTTTGTTCCCCAGCGGACACTAGAACCCCACCATCCGAAGATGGTGGGCGAGGGATTCAAAATTGAACATTCACGTCTAGATATGTCATAGTGGTGGTGGCCAGGTCGCGGCGTTTCGGCCATAGTCACAGCCTTCTTCTGAGGCGCTGTAACAGACCAGGAAGCTGAGTGGCGATTCGCCTTAACTTTCGCTTTAGGTGCCAAGCATCCACCTTTTCGTTCTCCCTGTCTTCCCTACCAGGTAAGTGGTTTCTTTTCTCTTTTATGGAGCTGTATTTTTATTAACCAGAATTTTATATTTCTCTCCTTTAGGTGTAGGGATCCCAGGTAAGTGGTTAGGTTCTTCCTATTCTTCTTCTAACCTTACTTTTCTTCTTTTTAGGTTGCAGTTTAACGTCTTGCCCAGGGCCAGTAGGTACCTATCTCCTTCTTCTTCTCTTCCCATCATCCCTCTTTCTTTATTTATACTCTTCCTCAGTCATTGTTCTTCCCTCCTTCCTTCTTTTTTTTCCTCCTCCATTTCTGCTTTCCCATCAATAAAGTATGGCTCTCCTGGTATTCTAACCTTCAGGGGCCTGAGTCAACTCACTCTCCTGGCATTAATTCTTCCAGGGTCTCATATACATAAAGGATAATGGGTTTAGTAAATCAGGATGAGCAGCAGGTTCACAACACGATAGGAGTCAGAGCAAAAGGAATGCAAATTAGGGTTAGGAATAGAGGTCCGAAAAAAAAGACCTTAAAAGTTTTTAAATAGTCCAATTTATAGGTTAGTTATAGTGATTAGGGTTGGGAATTCCATTTGTCCAACCATCTCCCCTCCCCATCCCCTCCCAACCCTCTTCCCTTCCCCCAATCCCCAACCCTGGGCAGTCATTCCCACTACCTCCGAGAGAGGTAGGGTCAGAGCTGAGGTCCAGACCCAGGTTTATCGGTTTAATCGAGGGTTAGGGTTAGGGTTAGGAGTTAGGGTTAAGGGCTGAACCTCCAATTTAGTGGTTAATCAATAAAATCCAATTATGGGTTAAAGTTTGGGCATTGGTTTACGAATAGGTTCTGTTTAAGTGGTAGAAAGGTGGATTGGGTTTAGGAGTGGCTGCAAGTTCCAGGTTGGCTACTAAGAACTTAAGAAACAGCAAAAATCCAAGTAGCTGTGGTCCTCACTTAGGCCAATTCTGACAGTGCCGGCAAAGGTTAGGTAAAGGAATTATAGATCCACCCCTGGTACAGGGATGGATCCTGGTGCACTCCCTTCTCAGAGAGGTGTCTCCTAAGTTTGTGCATGGGGACACTAGAACCCACCATCCGAGAGATGGTGGAGGCTTGGGGATCAAAATTGAGACATTTAAAAATCTGAATATGTGTCATAATTGAGTCGGCCGGAGTCAGGCGTTTCAAGCCATAGTCAGGCCTTCTTCAGGCGCTGTAACCGACCAGAAGCTGAGGTGGCGATTAGCGCTAACTGCAACTTTAAGTGCCAAGCAGCACCTTTGGTTCTCCTATCCTTCCACTACCAAGGTAAGTGGAACTTCTTTTCTCTTTTTATGAGCTGTATTTTTTATTAACCATTTCTTCTCTTCTCTCTGGTCCCTTGGGTCGGGATCCCAGGTAAGTGGTTAGGGGTTGCCCTGTTCTTCTTCTAACCCCTTCTTTTTCATCTTCTTTAGGTTTGCAGTTTAACGTCTTGCCCAGGGCAGTGGTACCTCCCTATATTCTTCTCTTCCCATCCCTCTTTTTCTTCCCTTTACTAACTGCTCAGTGGGCATTCTTCCCTCATTTTCTTCTTTCCTCCTCCATTTCCTGCTTTCCCATCAATAAAATTGCGCTCTCCCTGGTATTTCTTCTTCAAGGGCCTGATCCAGCAGCTCACTCTCCTGGCATTAATTCTTCCAGGGTCTCATATACAGCAAGGATAATGGGTTTGGTAAATCGGGATCCAGAGCAGGTTCACCAACACCGTCCCGAGTCAGAGCCAAAATTTTAAGTAGGGGTTAGGAATAGAATTCCGAAAAAAAGACAACAAAAGTTTTTAAATAGTCCAATTTATGGGTTAGTTATGGTGATTAGGGTTAGAATTCCATTGTCCTTCCCATCCCCCTCCCCCATCCTCCCAACCCCTCTTCCCTTCCCCAGTCCCCCCAACCCTAGGCCCGTCATTCCCACTACCTCCAGAGGGAGGTAGGGGTGGAGGCCAGGGTCAGAGAGCCCAGGTTTATCGGGTTTAGTCGAGGGTTGGGGTTAGGGTTAGGGTTAGGGTTGAGGCTAGACCTCCAATTTAGTGGTTAATAATCAATAAAATCCAATTATGGGTTAAGTTTGGGCATTGGTTTCTGAATAGGTTCTGTTTAGGGCGTGGTAGAGAGAGTGGTTAGGTTTAGGGTGAAGCATAGGTTCAGGTTAGCTAAAGGGCTTGGGCTCAACAAAATCCGTGGTCCTCACTTGGGCCAATTCTGACAGTGCGGCAAGGTTAGGTAAAGGAATTATGAATCCACCCTGAGCCTGGGATGGATCCTAGTGCACTCACTTCTCAGAAAGTGTCTCTAAGTTTGTCCCAGCGGACACTAGAACCCACCATCCGAAGATGGTGGAGCGAGGGATCAAAAAATTAGACATTCACGTCTGAATATGTCTTAGTGGTCGGCCAGGTCCGTGACGTTTCGGCCATAGTCTGGCTTCTTCGGGGCGCTGTAACTTGACCAGAGAAGCTGGTGGCGATTCGCGCCTTAACTACGCTTCTAGTGCCAAGCATCCACCTTCAGTTCTCCTATCTTCCTACCAGGTAAGTGGTTTTCTTTTCTCTTTTATGAGCTGTATTTTTTATTAACCATTTCTTCTCTTCTCTCTCCTTTGGGTCGCGGGATCCAGGTAAGTGGTTAGGTTCTTCCTATTCTTCTTCTAACCCCTTCTTTCTTCTTCTTTTAGGTTGCAGTTTAACGTCTTGCCCAGGAATGATAAGTATCTCCTTCTTCTTCTCTTCCCATCCCTCTTTCTTCCCTCTTCCTCAGTCGACATTTCTTCCCTCCTTTTCCTTCTTTTTCCTCCTCCATTTCCTGCTTTCCCATCAATAAGTGGCTCTCCTGGTGTTCTTCTTCAGGGGCCTGATCAACTCACTCTCCTGGCATTAATTCTTCAGGGGTCTCATTATACAGCAAGGGATAATGGGTTTGGTAAATCAGGATCAGGAGCGGGTTCACAACACCACGTCGAATTGGAGCCAAGGTGCAAATTAGGGTTAGGAATAGAGAGTCCAGAAAAAAGACCTTAAAAGTTTTTTAAATAGTCCAATTTATGGAGTTGGTTATAGTGATTGGGTTAGAATTCATTGTCCAACCCATCCCCCTCCCCATCCTCTCCAACCCTCTTCCCCTTCCCCAGTCCCACAACCCTGAGCCGTCATTCCCTACCTCCGAGAGAGGGGTAGGGTCAGGCCAGGGTCAGGGCCAGGTTTATCCCGGTTTGTCGGGGTTAGGGTTAGGGTTAGGAGTTAGGGATGAGGGCTGGACACTCCAATTTAAGTGGTTAATCAATAAAATCAATTATGGGTTAAGTTTAGGCATTGGTTTCTACGAATAGGTTCTGTTTGGTAGTACGTGGTAGAGAGAGTGGTTAGGTTTAGGGTAGCTTTGAGTTCAGGTTATTCAAAGGGGCTTAAGGCTCCTTAAAAATCATGTGGTCCTCACTTGGGCCAGATTCTGACAGTGCCGGCAAGGTTAGGTAAAGGAATGCTAGATCCACCCTGAGCCTGGGATGGATCCTAGTGCACACTCACTTCTCAGAAAGTGTCTCTAAGTTTGTCCCCAACAGGACACTAGAACCCCACCATCCGAAGATGGTGGGCAGGGATCAAAATTAGACATTCACGTCTGAATATGTCATAGGTAATTACGTTAGGGTTAGGGTTAGGGTTAGGGTTAGGGTTTAGGGTTAGGGTTAGGGGTTAGGGTTGGGGTTGGGGTTAGGGTTAGGTTAAGGAAAAAGAAGTTCTTCTCCGAGAGGAAGAACTGTAAAAGCACTCCGCTTCGAGGAGGCTTTGGGCAGATCCCTTAGCTGTGAACCACCACCCTAAGGTGGTGGGAGGTCAAAAATTCAACTATCTCGTTGGAATAGTTGGCAGTCGACTGTTGCAGCGTTTGAGACTTTCACGCGCCTTCATCAGGCAAAGTCGACTGAAAGGTGAGCAACCTAGTATGGCTTGCTCAACCTAAAGGCCCGCGGCCTGCTCCTCCCATGAGGCTGCAGTTTAACGTCATGCCCAGGGCGGAATAGGACCTCACCATCATCTACTCTATAGGCCGCATGTAGGGGATTCTATAGTTTTCCATCCGGTGGTATACTTCCTTCCACAGGGTTTCCGGTAAAGTATAAGCCAATTAACTGTCTTTTCTTCTTTTACAGGTTTTTCCACTATAGGGGTTCCAATTAAAGGTAAGTATCAATTTAGGTTGCAGGTAAGTGCTTGGGTGACAGGTAAGTATTTGTAAATTCGTTTTTCCAATTTAGGTGCCAGGTAAGTAGAATTGTTTGTTTGTTTAATCCTTTTTCCACAGACTTCCATTCTTGTCATCCGTCTCCTTAGGTCTAGCAGCTTCATCAAGTCTTTAACCTTTCTCTTATGCCCTATTCCCCCAGCTTGTGTCACGATAATAAAATATATTTGCTCAACTGGAATTTCTCTTCAGTGGCTTTCTTTAAATTGGCTCTACGGAGATTCTTCATCGGCGGCATTCAAAATGGCTTGAGTACATGGCTTAAAAAAGACTGATGGGCTTTGGTTTTGGGGTATCGGGAATAAATTATGGGATAGAACTGGGTTCAGGGATTAACTTCCCCTCCCCTCCCCATCCCCTCCCAACCCTCTTCCCTTCCCCCAGTCCCCAACCCTAGGCCGTCATTCCCTACCTCCAAAGAGGAGGCGAGGTCAGGCCCAGGGTCAGAGGTCCAAATTTTGTCGGTTTATCGAGGTTAGGGTTAGGGTTAGGGTTAGGAGTTGAGGATGAACTTCAAATTAAGGGCTGGGCTTTAAGCATCAATTAGTGGTTAGGTTTAGGTACACTCCCGAAAGGGTTAAGTTTAGAGCACACTCCCCAAGGGGTTAGGTTTAGTATAGGGGCTGGTTTGGGTGTCTTATAGGACTTCAGAACAGGCAATAAAGGGGCTAAACAGACATAAGGGACCACATCCCATCACCAAACTCGCGGGACCCGGCCGGGTAAGGTTAAGGAAAAGAAGTTCTTCTCGAGAGAGAAGAACTGTGGCACTCTCGCTTGAGAGAGGGCTTTGGGCAGATCCCTTAGCTGTGAACCACCACCCTAAGGTGGTGGGAGGTCAAAAAATTCAACTATCTCGTTGGAATAGTTAGCAGTCGACTGTTGCAGCGTTTGGGACTTTTCACCCCTTCATCAGGCAAGTCGACTGAAAGGTGAGCAGCCTAGTATGGCTTGCTCAACCTAAGGCCCACGGCCTGCTCCTCCCATGAGGCTGCAGTTAGGGTTAGGGTTAGGGTTAGGGTTAGGGTTAGGGTTAGGGGTTAGGGTTAGGGTTAGGGTTAGGGTTAGGGTTGGGTTTTAGGAAAAAAGGTTTCTCCTCAGAAAAGCCTGGTGCTCTCTGCGAGAGGTGTGATCCAGGTGGGCCCCCAGCCTGAGTTTTCCACCACCCTAAGGTGGTGGGGTTTCCAAAATTACACATCTTGTGTTGATATGTGAAAGACAGGCGTCAGCGCTGACGTTTCGGCCGTCAGAGTGGCCTTCTTCAGAAGCTGGCTGTCTTGAGAGCAGAGCTGCCTAGAATGGCATTAGCTGCTCGAAAAATTACCGATGCACTGCTGCACCTCCTTCCCAAAATTAAATGCGAATGTTTTAAATTTAGTGCCGTAAATTTAGCTTCTTTCAATATTTGTTCTCTAATTTCTTTTTCTTTTTCAGGTTGCAGTTTAACGTCTTGCCCAGGGCGGTGAGGTAAGTATCAATTAAATGTTTTGTCTTTTTTATGACCTAATTAATAATTTCTTTCTCTTCTTTCTTTTCAGGGTTCCCGATTCAGGTAAGACAAGGTAAAAGTATCCTCTTTCTTCCTTTCATCTTTTCTTCCTCTATCCTTTCATTCATCCTTTTCTCTTCCATCCCTATCTTCTTCCTTCCTCCTGTTCTCTGTTCTTCCTTTGTTTCTCCTTTTCTCCTCCAGTCTTCTTTTCTTCTCTTACGTCAACTATCTGTCTATAAGCGCTCTAATTGTAATCCTTCTTCTCTTAACAGGTTCTTTTCAAGGCCTCATCAAATTCCTACCTTACTCAAGGTCCTAATATTGGCTCAACTGGACTTCCTGTCAACAGTGGCCTTTAATAAATAGAGCTCTCCCGGAATGATTAAGTGGTGGCTTTTTGAGAAAATGACCCGAATTAATGGCCTGGAAAATGATGGGCTTAGATCAGTTGCTGAAATAAAAATGGCCTCCAACCAGGGACCCACAGGCTAGACTGGACAAATTAAACAAGATAGGACTGGAATCATTAGATAGAACTGGGGTTAAGGGAATAATTGAAGTGGATAGACACAGATAGGAGTTAGGGTTAGAGCGTTATTTAAGGGTTATGGTTCGGTTTTAGGGTTAGGATAGGGTTGGGGTTAAATCCAAATTAAATACAATGGTTAGGTTTAGGCGTCAAATTAGAAATGGTTATGTTTAGACGGGGATTCCAAATTGGTTAGGTTTAGGCATGTACCTCTAATGGGTTAGGTTTAGTGTAGGGGATAGGTTAGGTGTAAAGATCCAATTAGGGGGTAAAAGCAGGCGATAAGGGGTTAGAGGGCTAGGGGACCACATCCCTTCACACACTCTCCGAGACCTGGCTAGGATGAGTTTAGGAAAAAAAGGTTTCTCCTCAGAAAACCTGGTGCACTCTCTGCGAGAGAGTGTGATCAGGGTGGGCCCCAGCCCTTGAGTTTTCCACCACCCTAAGGTGGTGGGGTTTCTAAAAATTACACATCTTGTGTTGATATGTGAAAGACGAAAGCGTCTGTGTGACGTTTCGGCCGTCAAGTGGCCTTCTTCAGGCGCTGGCTGTCTTGAAACAGAGCTGCCTAGAATGGCATTAGCTGCTCGAAAATTACCGTGCTGCTGCACCTCCTTCCCAAAAATTAAATGCCGAATGTTTTAAATTTAGTGCCGTAAATTGCTTCTTTCAATATTTGTTCTCTAATTTCTTTTCTTTTCAGGTTGCAGTTTAACGTCTTGCCCAGGGCCGGTGAGGTATAAGTATCAATTAAATGTTTTGTCTTTTTATGACCTAATTAATAATTTCTTTCTCTTCTTTCTTTTCAGGGTTCCCGATTCAGGTAAGACAAGGTAAGTATCCTCTTTTCTTCCTTTCATCTTTTTCTTCCTCTATCCTTTCATTCATCCTTTTTCTCTTCCATCCCTGTCTTCTTCCTTCCTCCTGTTCTCTGTTCTTCCTTTGTTTCTCCTTTTCTCCTCCAGTCTTCTTTTCTTCTCTTACGTCAACTATCTGTCTATAGGCGCTCTAATTGTAATCCTTCTTCTCTTAACAGGTTCTTTTCAAGGCCTCATCAAATTTCCTGCCTTACTCAAGGTCCTAATATTGGCTCAACTGGACTTCCTGTCAACAGTGGCCTTTAATAAATAAACTCTCCCGGAATGATTAGGTCGGTGGCTTTTTGAAAAATGACCGAATTAATGGCCTGGAAAATGATGGGCTTAGATCAGTTGCTGAAATAAAAAATGGCCTCAACCCGGGACCCACAGGCTAGACTGGACAAATTAAACAAGATAGGACTGGAATCATTAGATAGAACTGGGGTTAAGGGAATAATTGAAGTGGATAGACACAGATAGGGTTAGGGTTAGAAGCGTTATTTAAGGGTTATGGTTCGGTTTAGGGTTAGGATAGGGTCGGGGTTAAATCCAAATTAAATACAATGGTTAGGTTTAGGCGTCAAATTAGAAATGGTTATGTTTAGGCAGGATTCCAAATTGGTTAGGTTTAGGCATGTACCTCTAATGGGTTGAGTTTAGTGTGAGGGGATAGGTTAGGTGTAAAAGATCCAATTGGGGGTAAAAGCAGGCGATAAGGGGTTTAGAGGGCTGGGGACCACATCCCTTCACACACTCTCCGAGACCTGGCTAGGATAGGTTTAGGAAAAAAGGTTTCTCCTCAGAAAACCTGGTGCACTCTCTGCTTGAGAGTGTGATCCAGGTGGGCCCCCCAGCCCTTGAGTTTTCCACCACCCTAAGGTGGTGGGGTTTCCAAAATTACACATCTTGTGTTGATATGTGAAAGACAGCGTCTTGTTGCGACGTTTTGACCGTCAGGTGGCCTTCTTCAGGCGCTGGCTGTCTTGAGAGCAGAGCTGCCTAGAATGGCATTAGCTGCTCGAAAAAATTACCGATGCACTGCTGCACCTCCTTCCCAAAAATTAAATGCCGAATGTTTTAAATTTAGTGCCGTAAATTGCTTCTTTCAATATTTGTTCTCTAATTTCTTTTTCTTTTCAGGTTGCAGTTTAACGTCTTGCCCAGGGCGGTGAGTGTAAGTATCAATTAAATGTTTTTGTCTTTTTATGACCTAATTAATAATTTCTTTCTCTTCTTTCTTTTCAGGGTTCCCGATTCAGGTAAGACAAGGTAAGTATCCTCTTTTCTTCCTTTCATCTTTTCTTCCTCTATCCTTTCATTCATCCTTTTCTCTTCCATCCCTGTCTTCTTCCTTCCTCCTGTTCTCTGTTCTTCCTTTGTTTCTCCTTTTCTCCTCCAGTCTTCTTTTTCTTCTCTTACGTCAACTATCTGTCTATAGGCGCTCTAATTGTAATCCTTCTTCTCTTAACAGGTTCTTTTCAAGGCCTCATCAAATTTCCTGCCTTACTCAAGGTCCTAATATTGGCTCAACTGGACTTCCTGTCAACAGTGGCCTTTAATAAATAAACTCTCCGAATGATTAAATGGGTGGCTTTTTTTGAGAAAATGACCGAATTAATGGCCTGGAGAAAATGATGGGCTTAGATCAGTTGCTGAAATAAAAAATGGCCTCCAACCGGGACCCACAGGCTAGACTGGACAAATTAAACAAGATAGGACTGGAATCATTAGATAGAACTGGGGTTAAGGGAATAATTGAAGTGGATAGACACAGATAGGGTTAGGGTTAGACGTTATTTAAGGGTTATGGTTCGGTTTAGGGTTAGGATAGGGTCGGGGTTAAATCCAAATTAAATACAATGGTTAGGTTTAGGCGTCAAATTAGAAATGGTTATGTTTAGACGGGGATTCCAAATTGGTTAGGTTTAGGCATGTACCTCTAATGGGTTAGGTTTAGTGTAGGGGATAGGTTAGGTGTAAAGATCCAATTAGGGGGTAAAAGCAGGCGATAAGGGGTTAGAGGGCTAGGGGACCACATCCCTTCACACACTCTCCGAGACCTGGCTAGGATAGGTTTAGGAAAAAAAGGTTTCTCCTCAGAGAAAACCTGGTGCACTCTCTGCGAGAGAGTGTGATCCAGGTGGGCCCCCAGCCCTTGAGTTTTCCACCACCCTAAGGTGGTGGGGTTTCAAAATTACACATCTTGTGTTGATATGTGAAAGACAGCGTCGTGTGTGACGTTTGACCGTCAGAGTGGCCTTCTTCAGGCGCTGGCTGTCTTGAGAGCAGAAACTGCCTAGAATGGCATTAGCTGCTCGAAAAATTACCGATGCACTGCTGCACCTCCTTTCCAAAAATTAAATGCCGAATGTTTTAAATTTAGTGCCGTAAATTGCTTCTTTCAATATTTGTTCTCTAATTTCTTTTTCTTTTCAGGTTGCAGTTTAACGTCTTGCCCAGGACGGTGAGGTAAGTATCCAATTAAATGTTTTGTCTTTTTATGACCTAATTAATAATTTCTTTCTCTTCTTTCTTTTCAGGGTTCCCGATTCAGGTAAGACAAGGTAAGTATCCTCTTTTCTTCCTTTCATCTTTTTCTTCCTCTATCCTTTCATTCATCCTTTTTCTCTTCCATCCCTGTCTTCTTCCTTCCTCCTGTTCTCTGTTCTTCCTTTGTTTCTCCTTTTCTCCTCCAGTCTTCTTTTCTTCTCTTACGTCAACTATCTGTCTATAGGCGCTCTAATTGTAATCCTTCTTCTCTTAACAGGTTCTTTTCAAGGCCTCATCAAATTTCCTGCCTTACTCAAGGTCCTAATATTGGCTCAACTGGACTTCCTGTCAACAGTGGCCTTTAATAAATGAGCTCTCCCGGAATGATTCGTCGGTGGCTTTTTTTGAGAAAATGACCGAATTAATGGCCTGGAGAAAATGATGGGCTTAGATCAGTTGCTGAAATAAAAAATGGCCTCCAACCGGGACCCACAGGCTAGACTGGACAAATTAAACAAGATAGGACTGGAATCATTAGATAGAACTGGGGTTAAGGGAATAATTGAAGTGGATAGACACAGATAGGGTTAGGGTTAGACGTTATTTAAGGGTTATGGTTCGGTTTAGGGTTAGGATAGGGTCGGGGTTAAATCCAAATTAAATACAATGGTTAGGTTTAGGCGTCAAATTAGAAATGGTTATGTTTAGACGGGGATTCCAAATTGGTTAGGTTTAGGCATGTACCTCTAATGGGTTAGGGTTTAGTGTAGGGGATAGGTTAGGTGTAAAGATCCAATTAGGGGTAAAAGCAGGCGATAAGGGGGTTAGAGGGCTGGGGGACCACATCCTTCACACACTCTCCGAGACCTGGCTAGGATAGGTTTAGGAAAAAAAGGTTTCTCCTCAGAGAAAACCTGGTGCACTCTCTGCGAGAGAGTGTGATCCAGGTGGGCCCCCAGCCCTTGAGTTTTCCACCACCCTAAGGTGGTGGGGTTTCCAAAATTACACATCTTGTGTTGATATGTGAAAGACAGCTGTGACGCTGTGTGACGTTTTTCGACCGTCAGAGTGGCCTTCTTCAGGCGCTGGCTGTCTTGAGAGCAGAGCTGCCTAGAATGGCATTAGCTGCTCGAAAATTACCGATGCACTGCTGCCTCCTTCCCAAAAATTAAATGCCGAATGTTTTAAATTTAGTGCCGTAAATTGCTTCTTTCAATATTTGTTCTCTAATTTCTTTTTCTTTTCAGGTTGCAGTTTAACGTCTTGCCCAGGGGCGGTGGGTGTAAAAGATCAATTAGGGGGTAAAAAGCAGGCGATAAGGGGTTAGAGGGCTGGGGACCACATCCTTCACACACTCTCCGAGACCTGGCTAGGATAGGTTTAGGAAAAAGGTTTCTCCTCAGAAAAACCTGGTGCACTCTCTGCGAGAGAGTGTGATCCAGAGTGGGCCCCAGCCCTTGAGTTTTCCACCACCCTAAGGTGGTGGGGTTTCTAAAAATTACACATCTTGTGTTGATGATGTGAAAGACAGGCGTCTGCGACGTTTCGACCGTCAAGGTGGCCTTCTTCAGGCGCTGGCTGTCTTGAGAGCAGAAACTGCCTAGAATGGCATTAGCTGCTCGAAAAATTACCGATGCACTGCTGCCTCCTTCCCAAAAATTAAATGCCGAATGTTTTAAATTTAGTGCCGTAAATTGCTTCTTTCAATATTTGTTCTCTAATTTCTTTTTCTTTTTCAGGTTGCAGTTAGGGTTAGGGTTAGGGTTAGGGTTAGGGTTAGGGTTAGGGTTAGGAAAAAAAGGTTCTCTCCATAAGGAGAGAGCGGTGCCTACTCTACTGTGAGGTGGATTCTGGGTAGCCCCAAAGCCCTTAAGATTTTCCCACCACCCGAGAAAAGTGGTGGGGTGTCAAAATTACATCGCGTGTTTTAGATGTGGAGGCAGCGTGCTGGCATAGCGTTTGACTTTTTCCAGCCTTCCTCAGGCGCTGCTGTCGTCTGGACGAGAAGACTACCTGGTATGGTGTAAGTCTCTCAAGTGCCCGTGCACTGCTGCACTTCCCTTCCCAAAAATTGTTTTAATTCTCCTTTTTACAGGTTTTTAAAGTAGTAAGTCAATTAGTATTTTAGGGTTCCTTTTTACAGGTTTAAGGTAATAATCCAATTAGTGTTTTAGTGTTTGCCAATAAATTGCTTTTAATTGATTGCCTAATTGTAATTTCTTTCTTTCAGGATGCAGTTTAACGTCTTACCCAGGACGTGGAGGTAAGTGTTGCCAATTAGTGTATTCTTTGTCTTCTGTATGAGTTCTAATGTTTTTTTCTTTTCTTTCAGGGTTCCAGATAAGGTAAGTGAGGTAAGTATCCTCTTTTTTCTTCCTTCTTTTCTTACTTTTCCTCCTTTTCTTCCTTCTCCTCTATCCTTCCTTTGATGTTTTCTTCCTTTCTTGTCCCCGTCTTCTTCCTCCTTTGTCTTCTGCTCTTCCTGTCCTCTTCTTTTCTTCTTCACCGGATCCTTGTCCGTAGCCGCACTAATCTTCATCCTTTCTTTTCTTTCAGGTACTAGTTCCAGAGCTTCATCAGGTCATCTGCCGTCCTCAATGTCTTAACCCCCCATCCCCATATAAAAGCGCTGAAAAGGTTCCTAATAAACATTGGCTCAACTGGTATTTTGCTTCAGTGGCCTTCTTTGCAACAACTCAACCCGGTATTTTCCTCGGTGGCTTTTATCTTCCTAACTGTAGACAGAGTAAAATGGCACCAATGACTGATGGGCTTAGGGTTGGTGCATGAAATCAATATGGGTTTCCAATACGGGCCCTCAAACTAGGCTTTAGACAAATTAGATAGAATGAATGGGATAGAGACAGAACAAGGGTTGAAGTTTAAGGCGTTGGAAGGGGTTAGGTTAGGTTTAGGGTTAGGATAGGGTTAGGGCTAAATCCAATTAAAATCCAAATTAGTGGTTAAGTTTGGGCGATAGAACCAGATGGGTTAAGTTTAGGCAATAGGTCGAATTGGTTAAGGTTAGAATAGGGTAAGGGTTAGATGTCCAATCAGGATTCACAAGCAGGCTAAAAGGGGGCTGTAGGGCTTCAGGGCCAGGTCCCATCCTCCACTCCCGAGACCCGGCAAGGATAGGTTAGGAAAAAAGTTCTCTCCATAAGGAGAGAGCGATTGCCTGCTACTCTACTGTGAGTGGATTCTGGGTGAGCCCCAAAGCCCTTAAGATTTTCCCACCACCAGAAAGTGGTGGGGTGTCCCAAAAATTACACATCGCGTGTTTTAGATGTGGAGGCGACGTCTGACATAACGTTTGACTTTCAGCCTTCCTCAGGCGCTAGTGCGTCTGGACGAGAGACTACCTGGTATGGTGTAAGTCTCTCAAGTGCCCGTGCACTGCACACTTCCCTTCCCAAAAATTGTTTTAATTCTCCTTTTTACAGGTTTTTAAGGTAAGTCAATTAGTGTTTTAGGGTTCCTTTTTTACAGGTTTAAAGGTAAGTAATCCAATTAGTGTTTTAGTGTTTGCCAATAAATTGCTTTTAATTGATTGCCTAATTGTAATTTCTTTCTTTCAGGATGCAGTTTAACGTCTTACCCAGGAGCGTGGGAGGTAAGTGTTGCCAATTAGTGTATTCTTTGTCTTCTGTATGAGTTCTAATGTTTTTTTCTTTTCTTTCCAGGGTTCCAGATAAGGTAAGTGAGGTAAGTATCCTCTTTTTCTTCCTTCTTTTCTTACTTTTCCTCCTTTTCTTCCTTCTCCTCTATCCTTCCTTTGATGTTTTCTTCCTTTCTTGTCCCGTCTTCTTCCTCCTTTGTCTTCTGCTCTTCCTGTCCTCTTCTTTTCTTCTTCACGGATCCTTGTCCGTGTACGCACTAATCTTCATCCTTTCTTTTCTTTCAGGTACTAGTTCCAGGCTTCATCAGGTCATCTTGCGTCCTCAATGTCTTAACCCCCCATCCCATATAAAAGCGCTGAAAAGCGGTTCTAATAAACAGTAGCTCCAACTGGTATTTGCTTCAGTGGCCTTCTTTGCAACAGCTCAACCCGGTATTTTCCTCCTCGGTGGCTTTTATCTTCCCTAACTGTAGACAGAGTAAAATGGCTTCCAATGACTGATGGGCTTAGGGTTGGTGCATGAAATCAATATGGGTTTCCAATACGGGCCTCAAACTAGGCTTTAGACAAATTAGATAGAATGAATGGGATAGAGACAGAACAAGAGGGTTAGGTTTGAGGCGTTGGAAAGGGTTAGGTTAGGTTTAGGGTTAGGATAGGGGTTGGGGCTAAATCAATTAAAATCCAAATTAGTGGTTAAGTTTAGGCGATAGAGCAGATGGGTTAAGTTTAGGCAATAGGTCAGATTGGTTAAGGTTAGAATAGGGTAAGGTTAGATGTCCAATCAGGGTTCACAAGCAGGCTAAAAGGGGCTGTGGGGCTTGAGGCCAGGTCCCATCCTCCCTCCCGAGACCCGGCAAGGATAGGTTGGGAAAAAAAGTTCTCTCCATAAGGAAGGGAGCGGTGCACACTCTACTGTGAGTGGATTCTGGGTGAGCCCCAAAGCCCTTAAAGATTTTCCACCACCGAAAGTGGTGGGGTGTCCAAAATTACACATCAGCGTGTTTTAGATGTGGAGGCAGCGTCACATGCATAGCGTTTGACTTTTTCCAGCCTTCCTCAGGCGCTGGTCGTCTGGACGAGGAGAGACTACCTGGTATGGTGTAAGTCTCTCAAGTGCCCGTGCACTGCTGCTTCCCTTCCCAAAAATTGTTTTAATTCTCCTTTTTTACAGGTTTTTAAAGGTAAGTCCAATTAGTGTTTTAGGGTTCCTTTTTACAGGTTTAAGGTAAGTAATCCAATTAGTGTTTTAGTGTTTGCCAATAAATTGCTTTTAATTGATTGCCTAATTGTAATTTCTTTCTTTCAGGATGCAGTTTAACGTCTTACCCAGGACGTGGAGGTAAGTGTTGCCAATTAGTGTATTCTTTGTCTTCTGTATGAGTTCTAATGTTTTTTTTTTTTCTTTCAGGGTTCCAGATAAGGTAAGTGAGTAAAGTATCCTCTTTTTCTTCCTTCTTTCTTACTTTTCCTCCTTTTCTTCCTTCTCCTCTATCCTTCCTTTGATGTTTTCTTCCTTTCTTGTCCCCGTCTTCTTCCTCCTTTGTCTTCTGCTCTTCCTGTCCTCTTCTTTTCTTCTTCACCGGATCCTTGTCCGTAGCCGCACTAATCTTCATCCTTTCTTTTCTTTCAGGTACTAGTTCCAGAGCTTCATCAGGTCATCTGCCGTCCTCAATGTCTTAACCCCCATCCCATATAAAGCGCTGAAAAGCGGTTCTAATAAACATTAGCTCAACTGGTATTTGCTTCAGTGGCCTTCTTTGCAACAGCTCAACCGGTATTTTCCTCGGTGGCTTTTATCTTCCCTAACTGTAGACAGAGTAAAATGGCTTCCAATGACTGATGGGCTTAGGGTTAGTGCATGAAATCCAATATGGGTTTCCAATACGGGGCCTCAAACTAGGCTTTAGACAAATTAGATAGAATGAATGGGATAGAGACAGAACAAGGGTTAGGTTTAGGCGTTGGAAAGGGGTTAGGTTAGGTTTAGGGTTAGGATAGGGTTGAGGCTAAATCAATTAAAATCCAAATTAGTGGTTAAGTTTGGCGATAGAGCAGATGGGTTAAGTTTGAGCAATAGGTCCGAATTGGTTAAGGTTAGAATAGGGTAAGGGTTAGATGTCCAATCAGGGATTCACAAAGCAGGCTAAAAGGGCTGTGGGGCTTGGGGCCAGGTCCCATCCTCCACTCCCGAGACCCGGCAGGATGGGTTAGGAAAAAAGTTCTCTCCATAAGGAGAGGCGGTGCACCTCTACTGTGAGTGGATTCTGGGTGAGGCCCCAAAGCCCTTAAGATTTTCCCACCACCCGAAAGTGGTGGGGTGTCCCAAAATACACATCAGCGTGTTTTAGATGTGGAGCAGACGTCTGGCATAGCGTTTGACTTTTTCCAGCCTTCCTCAGGCGCTGGTCGTCTGGACGAGAAGACTACCTGGTATGGTGTAAGTCTCTCAGGTGCCCGTGCACTGCTGCTTCCTTCCCAAAATTGTTTTAATTCTCCTTTTTTACAGGTTTTTAAAGGTAAGTCCAATTAGTGTTTTAGGGTTCCTTTTTACAGGTTTAAGGTAAGTAATCCAATTAGTGTTTTAGTGTTTGCCAATAAATTGCTTTTAATTGATTGCCTAATTGTAATTTCTTTCTTTCAGGATGCAGTTTAACGTCTTACCCAGGGCGTGGAGGTAAGAGTGTTGCCAATTAGTGTATTCTTTGTCTTCTGTATGAGTTCTAATGTTTTTCTTTTTCTTTCAGGGGTTCCAGATAAGGTAAGTGAGGTAAGTATCCTCTTTTTCTTCCTTCTTTTCTTACTTTTCCTCCTTTTCTTCCTTCTCCTCTATCCTTCCTTTGATGTTTCTTCCTTTCTTGTCCCCGTCTTCTTCCTCCTTTGTCTTCTGCTCTTCCTGTCCTCTTCTTTTCTTCTTCACGGATCCTTGTCCGTGCCGCACTAATCTTCATCCTTTCTTTTCTTTCAGGTACTAGTTCCAGAGCTTCATCAGGTCATCTGCGTCCTCAATGTCTTAACCCCCATCCCCATATAAAAGCGCTGAAAAGCGGTTCTAATAAACATTAGCTCAACTGGTATTTGCTTCAGTGGCCTTCTTTGCAACAGCTCAACCCGGTATTTTTCCTCGGTGGCTTTTATCTTCCCTAACTGTAGACAAGTAAAATGGCTTCCAATGACTGATGGGCTTAGGGTTAGTGCATGAAATCCAATATGGGTTTCAATACGGGGCCTCAAACTAGGCTTTAGACAAATTAGATAGAATGAATGGGATAGAGACAGAACAAGGGTTAGGTTTAGGCGTTGGAAAGGGGTTAGAGTTAGGTTTAGGGTTAGGATAGGGTTAGGGCTAAATCAATTAAAATCCAAATTAGTGGTTAAGTTTAGGCGATGGAGACGAATGGGTTAAGTTTAGGCAATAGGTCCGAATTGGTTAAGGTTAGAATAGGGTAAGGGTTAGATGTCCAATCAGGGATTCACAAGCAGGCTAAAGGGGCTGTGGGAGGGCTTGGGGCCAGGTCCCATCCTCCACTCCCGAGACCCGGCAAGGATAGGTTAGGAAAAAAGTTCTCTCCATAAGGAGAGAGCGGTGCACACTCTACTGTGAGGTGGATTCTGGGTGAGCCCCAAAGCCCTTAGATTTTCCCACCACCCGAAGTGGTGGGGTGTCCAAAATTACACATCGTGTTTTAGATGTGGAGGCGGCGTGCACAGCATAGCGTTTCGGCTTTTTCAGCCTTCCTCAGGCGCTGGTCGTCTGGACGAGAAGACTACCTGGTATGGTGTAAGTCTCTCAAGTGCCCGTGCACTGCTGCACTTCCCTTCCCAAAAATTGTTTTAATTCTCCTTTTTTACAGGTTTTTAAAGGTAAGTCCAATTAGTGTTTTAGGGTTCCTTTTTACAGGTTTAAGGTAAGTAATCAATTAGTGTTTTAGTGTTTGCCAATAAATTGCTTTAATTGATTGCCTAATTGTAATTTCTTTCTTTCAGGATGCAGTTTAACGTCTTACCCAGGGCGTTATCCTTCCTTCTTTGATGTTTTCTTCCTTTCTTGTCCCGTCTTCTTCCTCCTTTGTCTTCTGCTCTTCCTGTCCTCTTCTTTTCTTCTTCACGGATCCTTGTCCGTAGCCGCACTAATCTTCATCCTTTCTTTTCTTTCAGGTACTAGTTCCAGAGCTTCATCAGGTCATCTGCCGTCCTCAATGTCTTAACCCCCATCCCCATATAAAAAGCGCTGAAAGCGGTTCTAATAAACATTAGCTCAACTGGTATTTGCTTCAGTGGCCTTCTTTGCAACAGCTCAACGGTATTTTCCTCGGTGGCTTTTATCTTCCCTAACTGTAGACAGAGTAAAATGGCTTCCAATGACTGATGGGCTTAGGGTTGGTGCATGAAATCAATATGGGTTTCCATCAGGGACCTCAAACTAGGCTTTAGACAAATTAGATAGAATGAATGGGATAGAGACAGAACAAGGGTTAGGTTTAGGCGTTGGAAAGGGGTTAGGTTAGGTTTAGGGTTAGGATAGGGTTGGGGCTAAATCAATTAAAATCCAAATTAGTGGTTAAGTTTAGGCGATAGAGCAGATGGGTTAAGTTTAGGCAATAGGTCGAATTGGTTAAGGTTAGAATAGGGTAAGGGTTAGATGTCCAATCAGGGATTCACAAGCAGGCTAAAAAGGGGCTGTAGGGCTTGAGGCCAGGTCCCATCCTCCACTCCCGAGACCCGGCAAGGATAGGTTAGGAAAAAAGTTCTCTCCATAAGGAGAGCAGTTGCAAGGATTAGGGTTAGGGTTAGGGTTAGGGTTAGGGTTAGGGTTAGGGGTTAGGGTTAGGGTTAGGGTTAGGGTTAGGGTTAGGTTAGAGGAAAAAGATTCTCTCCGAAGGAGAGATCGATGCCTCCCACTTCAGAAAGGGCTGATGAGGACAGATCTCTCTGCCTTGGGTTCCACCACCCAAAGGTGGTGGAGGTTCAAAAAATTTAAACATAGCTGTTCATTAGCTAGTTTTAGTGAGTGACCGTTGCGCAGCGTTTGGACCTTTATGCCCTTCATCAAGTAGCGGTCGACAGAGTGGAAAGTAACCTGATATGGCCTACTCCACTTGGGCCCGTGCAACTGCTCCCTCAGGGTGCAGTTTAACGTCATGCCCAGGGCGGAATAGACTCTCACCTTCATCTACTCTGCACCCTAGTATGGGATTTGTGCAGTTTTCCATCAGTGAGTACTTAACAAGGTAAGTATGCCAATTAAATTTCCATTTTATAGGTTTCTTCCATTTAGGGGTTTCCGAATTGTGTCTGTAATGACTTTTCTTCCTTTTAGGGGTTCCAGGTAAGTATTAGTTGGGTAAGTATTTAATTCTCTAATTATAGGTTAAATTTAGTGACTAATTATGTCTTTTTTCTTCCATAGGTGTTCCAGATGATTGATGTTCTTTCAGGTAAGTGCTCTTCTTTTCCTCCTTTGATCCTCTGATCTTCCTATCTTTCTTCTTTGAACTTCTACTCCACTCCTTCTTCTTCAGTCCCATCTATCTTGACTCTTCTCTAGGCCTTGAAAAATTCACTTAAATGTGCTAATAAAATATGGACTCAACTGATTTGTCAGCGGTCTTCCTTCATCTGCGTTTAATATGGCACACTGTTGAAGCCTCAGTGGCCCGCGGGAACTTAGTGAGTGGCTCAGATAGCATAGATGGGCCAAGTCAAATGGGTTGGACGTGGGGTCAAGGGTGAGTAAGAGGTTAGAACAGGGTCAGGGATTTAAGAGGTCACTCCCTCCTCTACCCCTCCTTTCCACCATCCCTTCCTTCCCTCTTCCCCTTCCCCATCACTCTTCCCTGGGCCGTCATTCCTGTTCTCACTAGGAGATCAGGTTCAGGCCCAAGTCAAGATCAGGGTTTATCGGTTTATCGAGGTTAGGGTTAGGAGCAGGGGCTAGGGTTGGGATAGGCATCCTCTTTAAGGGTTAAGTTTAGATGTGCCAATTAGGGCTTAAATTTGAGGCGCATACCACAAAGGGGTTAGGTTTGGGTGTCCAATCAGGGGTTAAGTTTAGGCGCATACATCAATCAGGTTAGGTTTAGTGTTTGGTATTTGGTAAGGGTGTCTTTTTAGGACTTAGCAGTCCGGGACGTAGGGGCTAATAAGCACGAGACCACATTCCACACAACCCAGACTGCGGGGCCCGGCGGAGGTAAGGTTAGAGGAAAAAGATTCTCTCCCGAAGGAGAATGATGCACTCCCACTTCAGAAAGGGCTGATGAGGACAGATCTCTCTGCCTTGGGTTCCACCACCCAAAGGTGGTGGAGGTTCAAAAATTTAAACATAGCTGTTCATTAGCTAGTTTTTGGTGAGTGGAACCGTTGCGCCAGCGTTTGGGGCCTTTATGCCCTTCATCAGGCGCGGTGGGACAGAGTGGGTAACCTGATATGGCCTACTCCACTTGGGCCCGTGCCCAGCTGCTCCTCAGGGTGCAGTTTAACGTCATGCCAGGACGGAATAGACTCTCACCTTCATCTACTCTGCACACCCCCTAGTATGGGATTTGTGCAGTTTTCCATCAGTGAGTACTTAACAAGGTAAGTATGCCAATTAAATTTCCATTTTATAGGTTTTTCTTCCATTTAGGGGTTTTCAATTGTGTCTGTAATGACTTTTTTCTTCCTTTTAGGGTTCCAGGTAAGTATTAGTTGGGTAAGTATTTAATTCTCTAATTATAGGTTAAATTTAGTGACTAATTATGTCTTTTTCTTCCCATAGGTGTTCCAGATGATTGATGTTCTTTCAGGTAAGTGCTCTTCTTTTCCTCCTTTGATCCTCTGATCTTCCTATCTTTCTTCTTTGAACTTCTACTCACTCCTTCTTCTTCAGTCCCATCTATCTTGGCTCTTCTCTAGGCCTTGAAAAATTCACTTAAATGTGCTAATAAAATATGGACTCAACTGATTTGTCAGCGGTCTTCCTTCATCTCTGCGTTTAATATGGCACACTGTTAGAGCCTCAGTGGCCCGCAGGGAACTTAGGCGTGAGTGGCTCAGATAGCATAGATGGGCCGAAGTCAAATGGGTTGGAGCGTGGGGTCAAGAATTGAGTAAGGAGTTAGAACAGGGTCAGGGATTTAAGAGGTCACTCCCTCCTCTACCCCTCCTTTCCACCATCCCTTCCTTCCCTCTTCCCCTTCCCCCATCACTCTTCCCTGGGCCGTCATTCCTGTTCTCACTAGGAGATCAGGTTCAGGCCCAGAGTCAAGATCAGGGTTTATCGGTTTATCGAGGTTAGGGTTAGGAACGGGGCTAGGGTTAGGGATAGGCATCCTCTTTAAGGGTTAAGTTTAGATGTGCCAATTAGGGCTTAAATTTAGGCGCATACCACAAAGGGGTTAGGTTTAGGTGTCCAATCAGGGGTTAAGTTTAGGCGCATACATCAATCAGGTTAGGTTTAGTGTTTGGTATTTGGTAAGGGTGTCTTTTAGGACTTAGCAGTCCGGGACGTAGGGGCTAATAAGCACGAGAGACCACATTCCACACAACCCAGACTGCGGGGCCCGGCGGGTGAGTTAGAGGAAAAAGATTCTCTCCCGAAGGAGAGAATCGATGCACTCCCACTTCAGAAAGGGCTGATGAGGACAGATCTCTCTGCCTTGGGTTCCACCACCCAAAGGTGGTGGAGGTTCAAGGCTAAACATAGCTGTTCATTAGCTAGTTTTAGTGAGTCGACCGTTGCGCATAGCGTTTCGGGCCTTTATGCCCTTCATCAGGCGCGGTGGACAGAGTGGGTAGCCTGATATGGCCTACTCCACTTGGGCCCGTGCCCAGCTGCTCCCTCAGGGTGCAGTTTAACGTCATGCCCAGGGCGGAATAGACTCTCACCTTCATCTACTCTGCACACCTAGTATGGGATTTGTGCAGTTTTCCATCCAGTGAGTACTTAACAAGGTAAGTATGCCAATTAAATTTCCATTTTATAGGTTTCTTCCATTTAGGGTTTCGAATTGTGTCTGTAATGACTTTTCTTCCTTTTAGGGGTTCCAGGTAAGTATTAGTTGGGTAAGTATTTAATTCTCTAATTATAGGTTAAATTTAGTGACTAATTATGTCTTTTTCTTCCCATAGGTGTTCCAGATGATTGATGTTCTTTCAGGTAAGTGCTCTTCTTTTCCTCCTTTGATCCTCTGATCTTCCTATCTTTCTTCTTTGAACTTCTACTCCACTCCTTCTTCTTCAGTCCCATCTATCTTGGCTCTTCTCTAGGCCTTGAAAAATTCACTTAAATGTGCTAATAAAATATGGACTCAACTGATTTGTCAGCGGTCTTCCTTCATCTGCGTTTAATATGGCACACTGTTCGACCTCAGTGGCCCGCAGGAACTTGGCGTGAGTGGCTCAGATAGCATAGATGGACGAAGTCAAATGGGTTGGACGTAGGGTCAAGAATTGAGTAAGGGTTAGAACAGGGTCAGGGATTTAAGAGAGTCCTCCCTCCTCTACCCCTCCTTTCCACCATCCCTTCCTTCCCTCTTCCCTTCCCCATCACTCTTCCCTGGGCCGTCATTCCTGTTCTCACTAGGAGATCAGGTTCAGGCCCAGAGTCAAGATCAGGGTTTATCGGTTTATCGAGGTTAGGGTTAGGAGGCAGGGGCTAGGGTTGAGGATAGGCATCCTCTTTAAGGGTTAAGTTTAGATGTGCCAATTAGGGCTTAAATTTGGGCGCATACCACAAAGGGTTAGGTTTAGGTGTCCAATCAGGGGTTAAGTTTGGGCGCATACATCAATCAGGTTAGGTTTAGTGTTTGGTATTTGGTAAGGGTGTCTTTTAGGACTTAGCAGTCCGGGACGTAGGGGCTAATAAGCACGAGAGACCACATTCCACACAACCCAGACTGCGGGGCCCGGCCAGGGTAGGTTAGAGGAAAAAGATTCTCTCCCGAAGGAGAGAATCGATGCACTCCCCACTTCAGAAAGGGCTGATGAGGACAGATCTCTCTGCCTTGGGTTCCACCACCCAAAGGTGGTGGAGGTTCAAAAAATTTAAACATAGCTGTTCATTAGCTAGTTTTGAGTGAGTCGACACGTTGCTTAGCGTTTCGGGCCTTTATGCCCTTCATCAAGTAGCGATCGACAGAGTGGAAACAACCTGATATGGCCTACTCCACTTGGGCCCGTGCCCAGGGTTAGGGTTAGGGTTAGGGTTAGGGTTAGGGTTAGGGTTTAGGGTTTAGGGGTTAGGGTTAGGGTTAGGGTTAGGGTTAGGGTTAGGGTTAGGGTTAGGGGTAATAACCACGATCGGGAATTTCGATCCTCTAAAATATCACATCTCCATGATGGAATGAGTTATAGATCTGAAATTTGGTACACGCGTGTATGAGGCGAGTACCTACCTGTGACGTGAATTACGTGATGATGTCACTTCCGGTTCCGGAGTTATACCGGAAATAGTCATATCTCAGGGAACCGTGGGTCGTAGAGACTCGGGATGGTACCAGTGTGTTCAGCATGGCCGAATTATGTCAGACGGATCAAGGTTCCAAGGTCGTAGGACTTACCGTTCTCGCGATATTTGCGTTTGAATTTCGCTATTCATTTCAATGGGAGATTCGTTGAGTGGCAAAAAAGTGTTTTCGAAAAATAGGGTTAGGGTTAGGTAAAGGAAAAAAGTTAGGGTTAGGGTTAGGGTTAGGGTAGGGTTAGGGTTAGGGTAGGGTTAGGGTTAGGGTTGGGGTTAGGGAAAAAGGTTTCTCTCTCAAGAAACCTGGTGCCTCTCCTCTTGGGAGGAGGCACATGGGCAGATCCCAAAGACTGAAACCACCACCCGAAGGTGGTGGGGGTTCAAAAATTCGACTTAGGGTTAGGGTTAGGGTTAGGGTTAGGGTGTTAGGGTTAGGGTTAGGGTTAGGATTTTGAAAGGGGTCCCAGAATCCCCTTTTAGGAGAGCAGGTGAGGCACGAGCCATCAGCGCAACCCGTGGCTCGGCGAGGGGCGTTGGTTTTCGCCTCCGTAGAATGAAGAATGGCGATGACGTAATGATTGTTTTAAATCGTGAAAGTTTTCTTAAATCGAAAAAATCGTCATATTTGTGACAAAAATTATATAAATAGCTTGGTAAAAGATTTTTACGGAAAGAGTGATGGCAGAGTCAAAAGTAAGTTAGAAACAACTTTTTAATCGAAAAGTATTCGATGTGTGGCAGTTAAAAGCCTCAAAAACAACTCTCAAAAGCGGTGCTCAACTGTGTTGAATGTGTTGCCTATCTGACGTTTCGATACAAAACAGATCTTCATCAGGCATAAATGGCAAAGTGAAAAGCAAAAACAGTTTTGGAGCAGGAGAGCTTACCAGGTAGGTGCTACTTCAATGGCGGTGTGGCCAGAATGAGTGGAAAATTTTTAGGTGCCAAGTTGTCAACATGCTAAGGATGATGGGTAATGGAGTTGTGAGGCTAATGCCTTATATGGAAACCTCAGCCAGGCCGGTGGGGTGTGATTGCCCCTACTGGACCTGCTCTGCATAGCTGAGGTTTCTGATGGCTAATATATAAGACTCTCTCTCATGCACCAAAAAGGTAATAAACATCACACTGGATCACAGCAAACGAAATATTAATTAAGATAAAATAGTAAGTGTAATATAATTGTTGTTGTGGCTCCTCGGTTCAAAAAGATAAAGGTAATAATTAAATTCAAGGAGATTATATTCAAAAGAAAGTTAAGATTAGGCAAATAAGTCAGTGTTTAATTCAAATAGAAAATTAATTAAATAAATATTAAAGGACTGGTTCCGTTTAGGCGAGCCCATCGAATGGGTTCTGATTAGGATTAGGGTTGTGTTTTCGTTAGAAATTAAATAATTCTGTTTAGGCAAGCCCACCGAATGGGTTCTGGTTAGGATTAGGGTTGTGTTTTCGTTAGGGTTAGGGTTAGGGTTAGGGTTAGGGTTAGGGTAGGGTTAGGGTTAGGGTTAGGGTTAGGGTTAGGGTCAGGGTCAGGGTCAGGGTTAGGGTTAGGGTTAGGGGGTTAGGGTTAGGGTTAGGGTTAGGGTTAGGTTAGAGAAAAAAGGGTATTCTCCAACTGGAGACCCTGGTGCACTCTCCGGCTGAGAATGTGATCCGGGTAGGCCTTCAAGCCCTTAAGAAGTCCACCACCCTAAGGTGGTGGGGTTTCAAAATTATACATATCTTGTATAGATAGTAAAGATGGGCGTTCGGCATAGCGTTTGACCTCTTATGGCCTTCCTCAGGCGCTGGCCATCTGATGGAGCTAACTGCCTGTATGGCTTTAGTTGCTCAAGGAGCCGTGCTCTGTTTGCACCTCCCTTCCCAAATTTAGAGTCTAATTAAATGTTTTAACTTGTGCCAATAATTGCTTAATTTATATTTTCTAATTTCTTTCAGGTTGCAGTTTAACGTCTTGCCCAGGACGGAGAGGTGAGTATATCCAATTAGTGTTTTAAATTGTCTTCTTTATGAGTTAATTTCTTTCTCTTTCCTCTTTTTTTAGGTGCCCAATTAAGGTAGGTAAGGTAAGTATCCTATTTTCCTCCTTTTCTTCTTTCTTTCCTCTATCCTTTCCTTCTTCTCCTCTTTTCTTGTCCCCGTCTTCTTCATCCTTTTACTGCTGTTCTTCCAGTGCTTCTTCCTTCTTCCTCAGTCTTCCTTTTCCTCTTCCAACTTCCCATCTTCTCTCCTACTCTGTCTCCACGAATCCACTCCCTGCCACTAATCCTTTCCCTTCTTCTTTCTCAGGTTCCAGATCTAGTGCATCATCCAATCTTCAGCAATCCTCAAGCCTCCCCCCCCCCCATCCCCATATAAAAAGCGCTCTCTGGCGGTAAGTAATATTAGCTCAACTGGCATGTCTCATCAGCGGCCTCTCAAAATTAGCTCAACCGGTATTTATCTTGGTGGCTCCCATAGGCTGAATAGATTAACTAAAAAGATTGAAGAGCTTAAGACTAGGGTTAGAGATTGAATCCGGGTTAGGGTCAGGGCCCAGGACAAACTCAAGGTATTGACAAGGTTAGAGGTCCTAAACGGGTTACAGGAATTAGATCCAGAATAGAAGGGTTAGGGTTAAAACAAGGGGATAGATACAGAGCTAGGGTTAGGTTTAGACGTTGTTAAAGGGTTATGGTTAGGTTTAGGGTTAGGATAGGGTTAGGGCTAGATCCAAATTTATCATCCATCGAATTGGTTAGGTTTAGGTAGGGTCCTCGAATGGGTTAGGTTTAGTGTATGGGTTAAGGGTTAGGGTTAGGGTTAGGGTTAGGGTTAGGGTTAGGTTAAGGAATAAAGGGTTACTCCTAGGGATAGGGTTAGGGTTAGGGTTAGGGTTAGGGTTAGGGTTAGGGTTAGGTACAGGGGTAATAACCACGATCGGAAATTCCGATCCTCTAAAATAATCGATATCTCCACGGTGGAATGAGTTATAGACTTGAAATTTTGTACACATGTGTATGAGGCGTGTACCTACCTGTGACGTGAGTTACGTGATGATGTCACTTCCGGTTCCGGAGTTATACCGGAAATAGCCATATCTCGGGAACCGTAGGTCGTAGAGACTCGGGGACAACACCAGCGTGTTCAGCATGGCCGAATTATGTCAGACGGATCAAGGTTCCAGGTCGTAGGACTTACCGTTCTCGCGATATTTGCGTTTGAATTTCGCTATTCATTTCAATGGCAGATTAGTTGGTGGCAAAAACAGCCAAGTGTTTTCCGAAAAATCACCTCCCAGAAAGTGGTTTGGAGCACGTTTCAGGCCATTTGGAGTTGATACAACATGCCCTTTTAGGTAGTAACGTTTTTCACCTAGGTGGCGCTATAGTCACCAAAGTTGACAGACTGACTTTGGGAGGTCAGTCCGACCCCAGATGTACAAGAATCACGTGTCAATTATGTTCGTAGCCAAAGATATGAACTTAAAACCTATATCATTTATTGATTTTGAATTTGAATAAACATCAGTTCATATTTCCAAAACAATACAAAACATCCAACCAAAAAAGTATTCATTAGTGTTGGGGCATGCATGTGGGTGCATTTAGTCAAAAAAAAACACACTATGTTTTCCTAGACCCTTTGATGCCCCATGTGGGTTAATATGGACAAATTTGCATAAAGTTTGGGTTAGGGTTAGGGTTTTGTTGTGGGTGCGGGGTTAGGGTTAGGATTGGGGTTGGGGTTCCGGTAACCCGTGAGAAACCGGAAGAGCCTGAAGCCATCCTCCGTCGTGATTCCCGCTGTGGGTTCTCGGGGATCGTGGTCCTCCCAGTCGGTCCTCATTCGGTTGCTCCGTGTGATGAGGGGTAGTGAGGATCCAGGAGTGAAAGAAGGAATTCTTTGCAGAGTCAAGTAAGTTGAAAAAAAAAACTTTTTTATTTATTTAATTTAAAACAATTTAGGAGCAGCTCAGAAATTATATGAAAGTGTTCAAAAAGCCCATCGTGACGTTTAGAAAAAAGTCATTCTTCTTCAGGCGGGGCAGAAAAGAAGTGCATAGTCTCTGCGTGAGGTAGGCGTTCTGATGTGAGTGAGGTGCAAACAGAATATAATGGGTCTGAAGGACCGCCCTGAGATATCACGTGACTTCATTGTTTACAACACTCTTTAAAGGTGAGGAGCTCTGCAAGAATAATACAATGGTGCCCTCTATAGGAAATTGAAGTACACAACAAGGAGGTGATGAAAGCAAAACAAGTATCAGGAAATCAAGAAGGAGTATACAGCATGTGGAACTATTTACAAAGATCGTTTTTTTTCTTTTGTTACAGTTAAATGGTAATGGTGGCAGTAAAATTTTAATACAAGACAGAGAAAAAACGTAATTTAGTGATTTGAGTGGCAGACATATATGGTTGAAAAGGAAAATAATTAAAAGAAAAGTAATAAAAATAAAATCAATAAATAAATAAAATAAAAATAAAGGAGAAAGAAAATAAACCAAGAAAAAACAAGGAAAAGTACAATGAGTGTCTGAAGTTAAATTTAAGTGTAATAAAGGAGTTAAATTTAGAATAAAGGCCAAAATTAGGGTTAAAAATTAAATATAATCAAGTAGTGATAGTAAAAAATTAAAATAAGAATCTAGAGTTAGGTTTAGGCGTGGGGAATCTAATGGTTAGGTTTAGAGAAAGGTTAAGGTTAGGGTTAGGGTTAGGGTTAGGGTAGGGTTAGGGTTAGGGTTAGGTTTAGGAAAAAAGGAGTTTTCTCCAAAGAGAAAACCCGGTGCACACTCTGCAACAGGGTGTGTTCCAGGTGGGCTCCCCAGCCCTCGAGTTCTTCCACCACCCTAAGGTGGGTTAGGGTTAGGGTTAGGGTTAGGGTTAGGGTTAGGGTTAGGGTTAGGAAAAAAGGTTCTCCTAAGAGAAACCTAAGCACTCTCCGGCTGAGAGTGTGCTCAGGAGTGGGCCCCAAGCCCTTAAGTTTTCCACCACCCTAAGGTGGTGGGGTTCAAAATTACACATCTAGGTGTTTAGGGATCACGAAAAGGCGGTTTCTGTGTGACGTTTCGGTCATAAGTGACCTTCTTCAGGCGCTGACCGTCTTGGGAGCTTGACTGCCTGTTATGGCTTTAGTCGCTCAAAAATTGGCCCGTGCAATGCTGCACCTCCCTCCCTTTTCAAAAAATTGACTGGTGTTTCTAATCTTTTTTTCAGGTTGCAGTTTAACGTCATGCCCAGGACGGTGAGGTAAATAATCAATTAATAATTTGGTGTCTTTTAATGACTTAATTAATTTCTTTTCTTTCTTTTCCAGGGTTCCCGGTCCAGGTGAGTAAAGGTAAGTCCTCTTTTCTTCCTTTCTCCTTCCTTCTCCTCTATCCTTTTTCTTCCTCCTTTCTTCTTCCCGTCTTCTTACTCCCTCTTGTTCTTTGTTCTTCCTTTCTTCTAGTCTTTTCTTCCGTCGACCCGATCCTCTGTCTCTTCCGAATCCTTTGTCCTTAGCCGCTCTAATCTTTGTCCTTCTTCTTTTCCAGGTTCTTCTCATGGCTTCAATCAACTTTTTGCCTTTTCATACCATGTTGTGCGCTAATATGCGATAATAATAAATTGGCTCTACTGGATCCTTGTCTTCAGTGGCCTTCTTGAAATGAGCTCTCGGTATTTTTCTTGGTGGCTATCAAATATGGGATAATGGCAGAACAGATGGCATTAAAAGATGACGAGCTTAGATTAGGCTCGAGATCCAAAAATAGCCTCAAATCGGGAACTAAGAGGTGAAATTACAGGGTGGGACGGGGAATTAGCTAGGAGTTACAATAGTGGATAGAAACAAACAGGGGTTAGGTTTAGGCGTTGATAAGGGTTAGGTTCTGTTTAGGGTTAGGATAGGGTTGGGTGTAAATCCAAATTAAAGGGGTTAAATTTAGGTGTCCATCAAATTGGTTAAGTTTAGGCGGGAATCCCAAATTGGTTAGGTTTAGGTGTGTCCTTAGAATTGGTTAGGTTTAGTGTTATGGGTTAGGGGTAGGTGTACAAATCCGATAGGGAATAACAACATGCAAAAAGGGGCTCAAAGGGCTAGGGGACCACATCCCATCACAACACCCTCCGGGACCTGGCTGGGTAGGTTTAGGAAAAAAGGTTCTCCTAAGAGAAACCTAAGCACTCTCCGGCTGAGAGTGTGCTCAGGGTGGGCCCCCAAGCCCTTAAGTTTTTCCACCACCCTAAGGTGGTGGGGGTTCAAAAAATTACACATCTCGTGTTTAGGATGCGAAAGACGGTTTTACAGTGACGTTTCGGTCATAAAGTGACCTTCTTCAGGCGCTGACCGTCTTGGGAGCTTGACTGCCTGTTATGGCTTTGAGTCGCTCAAAAATTGGCCCGTGCAATGCTGCACCTCCTCCCTTTTCAAAAAAATTGACTGGTGTTTCTAATCTTTTTTTCAGGTTGCAGTTTAACGTCATGCCCAGGACGGTGAGGTAAGTAATCCAATTAATAATTTGGTGTCTTTTAATGACTTAATTAATTTCTTTTCTTTCTTTTCCAGGGTTCCCGGTCCAGGTGAGTAAAGGTAAGTCCTCTTTTCTTCCTTTCTCCTTCCTTCTCCTCTATCCTTTTCTTCCTCCTTTCTTCTTCCCCGTCTTCTTACTCCCTCTTGTTCTTTGTTCTTCCTTTCTTCTAGTCTTTTCTTCCGTCGACCGATCCTCTGTCTCTTCCGAATCCTTTGTCCTTAGCCGCTCTAATCTTTGTCCTTCTTCTTTTCCAGGTTCTTCTCATGGCTTCAATCAACTTTTTGCCTTTTTTCATACCATGTTTAATGCGCTAATATGCGATAATAATAAATTGGCTCTACTGGATCCTTGTCTTCAGTGGCCTTCTTGAAATAGAGCTCTCCCGGTATTTTTCTTGGTGGCTATCAAATATGGGATAATGGCAGAACAGATGGCATTAAAAAGATGGCGAGCTTAGATTGAGCTCCGAATCCAAAAATGGCCTCAAATCGGGAACTAAGAGGTAAGAGTACAGGGTGGGAACGAGGAATTAGCTAGGAGTTACAATAGTGGATAGAAACAAACAGGGGTTAGGTTTAGGCGTTGATAAGGGGTTAGGTTCTGTTTAGGGTTAGGATAGGGTTGGGTGTAAATCCAAATTAAAGGGTTAAATTTAGGGTGTCCATCAAATTGGTTAAGTTTAGGCAGGAATCCCAAATTGGTTAGGTTTAGGTGTGTCCTTAGAATTGGTTAGGTTTAGTGTTATGGGTTAGGGGTAGGTGTACAAATCCGATGAGAATAACAACATGCAAAAAAAGGGGCTCAAAGGGCTGGGGACCACATCCCATCACAACACCCTCCGGGACCTGGCTGGGTGAGTTTTAGGAAAAAGGTTCTCCTAAGAGAAACCTAAGCACTCTCCGGCTGAGAGTGTGCTCAGGGTGGAGCCCCAAGCCCTTAAGTTTTCCACCACCCTAAGGTGGTGGGGGTTCAAAATTACACATCTCGTGTTTAGGATCGAAAGGCGGTTTCTGTGTGACGTTTCGGTCATAAGTGACCTTCTTCAGGCGCTGACCGTCTTGGGAACTTGACTGCCTGTTATAGCTTTAGTCGCTCAAAAATTGGCCCGTGCAATGCTGCACCTCCTCCCTTTTCAAAAAATTGACTGGTGTTTCTAATCTTTTTTTCAGGTTGCAGTTTAACGTCATGCCCAGGGCGGTGAGGTAAATAATCAATTAATAATTTGGTGTCTTTTAATGACTTAATTAATTTCTTTTCTTTCTTTTCCAGGGTTCCCGGTCCAGGTGAGTAAAGGTAAGTCCTCTTTTCTTCCTTTCTCCTTCCTTCTCCTCTATCCTTTTCTTCCTCCTTTCTTCTTCCCGTCTTCTTACTCCCTCTTGTTCTTTGTTCTTCCTTTCTTCTAGTCTTTTCTTCAAATCGACCGATCCTCTGTCTCTTCGAATCCTTTGTCCTTAGCCGCTCTAATCTTTGTCCTTCTTCTTTTCAGAGTTCTTCTCATGGCTTCAATCAACTTTTGCCTTTTCATACCATGTTGTGCGCTAATATGCGATAATAATAAATTAGCTCTACTGGATCCTTGTCTTCAGTGGCCTTCTTGAAATGAGCTCTCCGGTATTTTTTCTTGATGGCTATCAAATATGGGATAATGGCAGAACAGATGGCATTAAAAGATGACGAGCTTAGATTAGGCTCCGAATCAAAATGGCCTCAAATCGGGAACTAAGAGGTAAGAGTACAGGGTGGGGACGAGGAATTAGCTAGGGTTACAATAGTGGATAGAAACAAACAGGGGTTAGGTTTTGGCGTTGATAAAGGGTTAGGTTCTGTTTAGGGTTAGGATAGGGTTGGGTGTAAATCCAAATTAAAGGGGTTAAATTTAGGTGTCCATCAAATTGGTTAAGTTTAGGCGGGAATCCCAAATTGGTTAGGTTTAGGTGTGTCCTTAGAATTGGTTAGGTTTAGTGTTATGGGTTGGGGTAGGTGTACAAATCCGATAGGGAATAACAACATGCAAAAAAGGGGCTCAAAGGGCTGGGGACCACATCCATCACAACACCCTCCGGGACCTGGCTGGGTAGGTTTAGGAAAAAGGTTCTCCTAAGAGAAACCTAAGCACTCTCCGGCTGAGAGTGTGCTCAGGGTGAGCCCCAAGCCCTTAAGTTTTCCACCACCCTAAGGTGGTGGGGTTCAAAAAATTACACATCTCGTGTTTGGGATCACGAAAAGGCGGTTTGCAACGCTGACGTTTCGGTCATAAAGTGACCTTCTTCAGGCGCTGACCGTCTTGGGAGCTTGACTGCCTGTTATGGCTTTGGTCGCTCAAAAATTGGCCCGTGCAATGCTGCACCTCCTCCCTTTTTCAAAAATTGACTGGTGTTTCTAATCTTTTTTCAGGTTGCAGTTTAACGTCATGCCCAGGACGGTGAGGTAAGTAATCAATTAATAATTTGGTGTCTTTTAATGACTTAATTAATTTCTTTTCTTTCTTTTCAGGGTTCCCGGTCCAGGTGAGTAAAGGTAAGTCCTCTTTTCTTCCTTTCTCCTTCCTTCTCCTCTATCCTTTTCTTCCTCCTTTCTTCTTCCCGTCTTCTTACTCCCTCTTGTTCTTTGTTCTTCCTTTCTTCTAGTCTTTTCTTCCAATAAACCCGATCCTCTGTCTCTTCGAATCCTTTGTCATTAGCTTCGCTCTAATCTTTGTCCTTCTTCTTTTCCAGGTTCTTCTCATGGCTTCAATCAACTTTTGCCTTTTTCATACCATGTTGTGCGCTAATATCACGATAATAATAAATTGGCTCTACTGGATCCTTGTCTTCAGTGGCCTTCTTGAAATGAAACTCTCCGGTATTTTTTTTCTTGATGGCTATCAAATATGGGATAATGGCAGAACAGATGGCATTAAAAGATGACGAGCTTAGATTAGGCTCGAATCCAAAATGGCCTCAAATCGGGAACTAAGAGGTAAGAGTACAGGGTGGGAATGAAAATTAGCTAGGAGTTACAATAGTGGATAGAAACAAACAGGGGTTAGGTTTAGGCGTTGATAAGGGGTTAGGTTCTGTTTAGGGTTAGGATAGGGTTGGGTGTAAATCCAAATTAAAGGGTTAAATTTAGGTGTCCATCAAATTGGTTAAGTTTGGTAGAATCCCAAATTGGTTAGGTTTAGGTGTGTCCTTAGAATTGGTTAGGTTTAGTGTTATGGGTTAGGGGTAGGTGTACAAATCCGATGAGGAATAACAACATGCAAAAGGGGCTCAAGGGCTAGGGTTAGGGTTAGGGTTAGGGTTAGGGGTTAGGGTTAGGGTTAGGGTTGGGTTAGGGTTAGGGTTAGGGTTAGGGTTAGGGTTAGGGTTGGGTCTTTGGAGAAAACCCTCCCTCCAATCGGAGGGAGGAGGAGGTGCCTGAGCCATCCGCCCATAGTCCCTGCCTCCCTGCCGGTTCCGCCCAGTGGGAAAGGGGCGTTGGCCCCTAGGGCCCATAACGGACCGTGGTCAGCCGTCCCCATGTCTGTTTGTTTGTTTGTTTATTTATTAGATATTTATTTATTTATTTATTAAGTTATGTATTTATAATATTTATTTATTTATTTATTAATGAATTTATATATTTATGTATTTATAATCATTTATTTATTTATGTATTTATCTATTTATTTATTTATTGATAAAGGAATGTTTGTGTATATAATAGGAATGTATTTATTGACAAATGTATATATTATTTATAAAAAATAAAAAAATAAAAATAAAAAAAAAAAAAACAAAAACAACAACAAACTAAAGAAGGTGTGCTAAATAAAGCGGCGTTTAGACCTTTCCTAGGTCTTCATCAGGTAAAAAATAAAAATAATGCACACAGAAAAGGAGAAACAAAAAATGATGTGATCCTCGAAGTCCTGAGGAGAAATGAGCTCCTGCTCGCTTTTTCTTTTCAGTATCGCTTTTTAGCTATTTTTTAATAATCGCTTTTTAACTTGCGTTTTGTTTTAAACAGAATAAATTATAAAATAATGTTTTAACATAGGAATTTTATATTTTTAATGTTTTTAATACTTTTTAATGATTTTATACTGTTTTAATACTTTTTAATATTTTATACTGTTTTTAATACTTTTTAATATTTTATACTTTTTTTTAAAAACTTTTTAACTTTTTAATTTTTTGTTGTTTTTATTGGTTTTTATTTTTTTATCATTTTTTTAAAAAAATTTTCATTTTATTTTTATCGTATATTCAAAAAGTAAGGGTAAAGATTTAAAAGGTCAAAGGTCGAGTAAAGAAAGATAAAAAGTAGGGTTGAGATTAGACATAAAGGACACACACAGATTAGGGTTAGGATTAGGGTTAAGATTAGGCGTAAAGGACACACAGGTTAGGGTTAGGGTAGGGTTAGGATTAGGCGTAACAGACACACACAGGTTAGGGTTAGGATTAGGGTTAGGATTAGGCATAAAAGACACACACAGGTTAGGGTTAGGATTAGGGTTAGGATTAGACATAAAAGACACACACAGGTTAGGATTAGGGTTAGGATTAGACATAAAAGACACACACAGGTTAGGGTTAGGATTAGGGTTAGGATTAGACATAAAAGACACACACAGGTTAGGGTTAGGATTAGGGTTAGGATTAGACATAAAAGACACACACAGGTTAGGGTTAGGATTAGGGTTAGGATTAGACGTAAAAAACACACACATAGGTTAGGTTTAGAAATAGGGCTAGAAAGAGGGTTAAGATTAGGCATAAGAAAAACACATAGGTTAGGGGTTACGAATCGGGCTAGAAAGGGTTAGGACTAAACTAGAGCTAATTCTTCTTCATGTTCAAACCCCGGTTCCCTTGAGCCCACTGTGAAAATCCAGTATCTCTCCTTCCCCTTTAGTTTCCTTGTCTGTCCAACAAACATTCCTCTCAAACCTGCCATTCTCAAAATCTCCCCCATGTTGTAAAAATGTTGCACCAACAACGTGCCGGTCTCTTTGTTGTTTCTGATATTGTACAGATGTTGTGAAAGGCAGTCGACAAACAATTTTGGTTTCACCCACATACTTAATTTGGCATTTCAAACAAAAAATCACATACACACAATTTCTGGATTTCAAATTAAATTCTTGCTGGATTTTATAAATGTTTTTATTCATGCTGTTTTTAATAAAATTTAATCTATAAAAATATTTCTGTCTCTGGAGTGGTTTTTCCCAAGATAATGTTGGTAATTTAGCCCTCACTAGCCAATCACTCAAATTTTTATTCCTCCTATAAGCTGAAATCACATTAGAATTTGGAATCAGTGTCTGCCGATTTGGCATTTCATGGAAACTTGTTTTAAATTTGGAATTTAGCCCCGAAGTTGTCGATGAAAAGGTGGTGATTAGTGGAATCAATTTTTTGTTTGATTTTTCCCGTCTGATTTGGAACGTTTTGAAGCAGTTTCTCAAAAAGGGTCTGGTGTAACCCCTCCCCCTGAGGGCCCGAAATAATATACCCACAGCTTCCCGAAAATCATGTGACCTTGTGCAAATCCTTTTAAACCTAATTAGCTGGGATTTCACTATTCCTCTAAAAGTATGCTTGGGATGATGGCTGGTTTTTTGGAGTAGCGCGTGTGTGTCTGTGGGCTTAAAAAATACTTTAATGTCAATTTGCGTTTTTGTCAAATTTTGGCCCCTAAATACCGTAGTATCCAAAATTGATTGAATTTTGGCCAATTTCCACTTTTAGTTTAATTGAGGGATCATGGGAATTCAAAATATTAACAAAATCGTCAAATTCCTGCCTAGAACCCAACCAAATACCAAAGATATCGTCCAGATATCTGACATAAATATTGGTTTCTTTGGGCATTTGGAAAATGCTTCCCTTTCCCAGTTAGCCATAAATATGTTGGCGTGCGCTGGGGCAAATCTTTTAACCATAAGCGGTGCCTTTAATCTGTAAATAAAGTTGTCTTCAAAATTGAAATCGTTTCTGGTCAAATTTATTACGCAACAAATCAATGAGTTAGTCGTCAGGTCGCTGTGGGTCAGGATTTTCCAGAAAAATCTGCTTGGCATGATCGATTCCCGCTTCAATAGGGATATTAGTGTATAAATTATCGACATCCATTGTAAAGAAAATAAATTCTGAAGGGATTTTTAAGGTTTTAATTAATTTAATGAAAGCATATGTATCTTGGACATCGCTGGGTGCTTTGTGGACAAGGGGTTCAAAAAGTAGTCCAAGTATTCTGCCGTGTAGTCGTCTCACTCTCACAGTCAGACACGATTGGTCTGCCTGGAGGGATTTTATGTGGAACTGGCCATGATTCAGGTTTTTATGAATTTTGGGCAGAATGTAAAACAAATCTTTCTCTGGGTTGTCTCCGTCCTGCCAGATATTGTCTTTGTTTGTGATTAATGTATCTTTTGTTTTCAGGTTGTCCAGAATATCACGCACAAGAGGAACCGTATCCAGGTAAATTGGTTTTGACAATTTTTATAATAAATTGGATCATTGAGCTGCCGTTCCACTTCCTGTATGTATTGTTCCCTCCCCAAAACAACAACAGCCGACCCCTTGTCCGCTGGCTTAATAACAATTTGTTTTGCACTTTTTAACTCCCGTAAAGCCTGAATTTCATCCAGCGGTATATTCAGATCCTCATGAATTAACTTTATAATGTTTTTTAAGAATGACCTGATCTCTATGAATTAATTGTCTTGTTTCCAATGGGACAAATGAAATGGGGGCGTCAATCTGAGGGGCCAATAAAGGGAATCCTATAGTTTTGGGTGCCTGTCGGAAATCGTGGCCAATTTAATCCGTCTGTGATAATTTTGAAGATCCAAGTCCAATTGTGCTTTCTCATTTTGTGTATTCCGACAGTAGGTATGAATGACAGACCCTTGTTTAATAAATTGTATTGAGCTGTGGACAGTTGAAAATTTTGGGGCGAGAACAATGACGTTCTGCCCATGTAAAGGTCGCGTAAACTCACCCCTCTCGAGCCGAACTTAAGGGGTCCGTGAGTTTAAAAGGACATCAGTGCCTGAACATCGCACCACCTGTTTGGACGTCCAGTGGATGTCATCTGGTTCCGTCGAAAATTGGTCCTCCGGAAGAAGAGGAATAAAGGGCATATTCCTCTGAAGGTAGTTGTTGAGAGTGGTCAGGTTGTCCTTTTCCTCTTGTGGGAGGCTTCTGAAAAGTTCACAAGGGGGATCAGATCTCCATCTACGGAAATTTCCGTTTGGTGGACCTCATGATCCCCTGTAAACTCTTCCACGGTGGTCTCCCCTTTGTTGGCTCTCCCATTGATGCCAAGCGCTAACACTATCTTCTCAACCACCAGATCAATTGGGACGCAGTTTTTTCCATAAGGGCTTGTCCATGGCGGAAGTAGCTACCGAGCTTTCCACCTGCAGATCCTTTTGGAAAAAATCTGGGAAGCTGAAAACATTTGAGTCACCAACAATGAGCCACTTCTTTCCTTTGAATCAAATCCCAGTCCGTCAATTTTCTCTGGGTATTGGGATTTCGATGGACCTGGAATCTTTGTGGCTCAGGGTGAGTGAAGAGTTCAAAGGATTCTTGGAAGGTTTCTTCCTCCTCTTCCTCTATTTTGTCCGTCTCATTCGCCCTTCCATCCTCCTCATCCTCCTCATGGGAGGATGATGAAGAAGAAAGCGGCCCGATGAACTTGAGCCACAGTCCTGATTGGGGTCTGTGGTGTCTGGGGAGGAGGAGGGCAGTTTGTTCCACAAGTCCTCCTCGTTAGACTCCTCAAAGAGAGTTCTAACCACCAACTGTTCTGAGTCAGTGGACTCTTCCAGAACTCTCAGTTCCTGCTCGTCGTCCGATTCCTCCTCCGAAGAACTAATGTCCATAAAATTCTCCCCTCGTCGTTCTCCGCCTCTTTGGCCTTTGGGGGCGTTCCCGTCTTCACAGGCTGATACCAATCTGCCTCCTGAGCCTTGGTCCTTGTTGCCATGGTCTTGGTTTTGGCTTTCATAGGAACCTTGGATGTGCTTGGTTGGGCTTGGTCCTGAGCCTCCGTGTCCTTAAAGATCCGGGTCTTGGCGTTTTAGGCGGGGGGGAGGCCGGTCTGGGTGTTCCTCGACCCGTGCCTTGTGCCCTTATTACCGACCGGGTCTTGGCCGTGTTTTTAGGCTGGAGCGGAGGCCAGTCTGACTCATCAAGTCCCTCTCCTGTGTCTCCGTAACCTAAAGAGACCTGAGTCTTGGCCGTTTTTTTAGGTCGGGGCGGAGGCGGTCAGGTTCCTCTAAGTCCCTGGATGCGGTGATCAGGGCCTCAGCGTGGTCAATAGAGTCCTGCCTGATCACGAGGAAAAGTGCGTCTCGCCCAGCGAACTGCCACTTCAAAGGCCAAATTCCACTCAGGGGTCAAAAGTTCAGAGAGCCTCCAAGGCCTCCTCCAAACCCTTCTCATAATGCTCTGTGAGGATCAAACAAGTGTTGTACCCCCAATTCTTTGCATTTCCTGTGATGAGATCTGAGGTGTCTCTCGTGGGGCAGCAGGCTTAATCATCTTGTGACAGAACCTCAACCATTCTTCCAATTGTCCTGGGTTCCGGGTTCCCAGGTTTGGGCGCGACATTCTGCAGGTGGTGCACAGTTTTAATCACGGCATAGATCTTCCTGATCAACCGACCCAATCTCGGATCAGCCGGCTGCCATGTCACATTTCTATCGCCCGATCTATCTGGGACTGGTCTGGACCATCCAGATCGGGCAATCTCATGGAAGGAACCAAAGCGGGAACCGGCGTAGCGGGCAGTCCTAGGGGGCGCTGGCGGATAGGTCTTTGGAAAAACCCTCCCTCAATCGGAGGGAGGAGGTGCCTGGCCATCCGCCCATAGTCCCTGCCTCCTGCGGTTCCGCCAGTGGGAAAGGCGTTGGCCCCTAGGGCGACCATAACGGACCGTGGTCCAGCCGTCCCCCCATGTCTGTTTGTTTGTTTGTTTATTTATTAGATATTTATTTATTTATTTATTAAGTTATGTATTTATAATATTTATTTATTTATTTATTAATGAATTTATATATTTATGTATTTATAATCATTTATTTATTTATGTATTTATCTATTTATTTATTTATTGATAAAGGAATGTTTGTGTATATAATAGGAATGTATTTATTGACAAATGTATATATTATTTATAAAAATAAAAAAAAAAAAATAAAAAAAAAAAAAAACAAAAACAACAACAAACTAAAGAAGGTGTGCTAAATAAGCGGCGTTTCGACCTTTCCTAGGTCTTCATCAGGTAAAAAATAAAATAATGCACACAGAAAGGAGAAACAAAAATGATGTGATCCTCGAAAGTCCTGAGGAGAAATGAGCTCCTGCTCGCTTTTTTCTTTTCAGTATAAGCTTTTAGCTATTTTTTTAATAATCGCTTTTTTAACTGCGTTTTGTTTTAAACAGAATAAATTATAAAATAATGTTTTAACATAGAATTTTATATTTTTAATGTTTTAATACTTTTTAATGATTTTATACTGTTTTAATACTTTTAATATTTTATACTGTTTTTAATACTTTTTAATATTTTTATACTTTTTTTAAAAACTTTTTAACTTTTTAATTTTTTGTTGTTTTTTATTGGTTTTAATTTTTTATCATTTTTAAAAAAAATTTTCATTTTATTTTATATCGTATATTCAAAAAGTAAGGGTAAAAGATTTAAAGGTCAAAGGTCGAGAGTAAGAAAAGATAAAAAGTAGGGTTGAGATTAGACATAAAGGACACACACAGATTAGGGTTAGGATTAGGGTTAAGATTAGGCGTAAAGGACACACAGGTTAGGGTTAGGGTAGGGTTAGGATTAGGCGTAACAGACACACACAGGTTAGGGTTAGGATTAGGGGTTGGGATTAGGCATAAAGACACACACAGGTTAGGGTTAGGATTAGGGTTAGGATTAGACATAAAGACACACACAGGTTAGGATTAGGGTTAGGATTAGACATAAAAGACACACACAGGTTAGGGGTTAGGATTAGGGTTAGGATTAGACATAAAGACACACACAGGTTAGGGTTAGGATTAGGGTTGGGATTAGACATAAAAGACACACACAGGTTGGGGTTGGGATTAGGGTTAGGATTAGGCGTAAAAAACACACACATAGGTTAGGGTTAGAAGGGTTGGGGTTAGGGTTGGGGTTAGGGTTGGGGTTAGGGTTGGGTTGGGAAAAAAGTTCTCTCCATAAGGAGAGAGCGGTTGCCTACTCTACTGTGAGTGGATTCTGGGTGAGGCGGGTTAGGGTTAGGGTTAGGAGTTAGGGTTAGGGTTGAGGGTTAGGGTTGGGGTTGGGGTTGGGGGTTAGGGGTTAGGGGGTTGGGGTTAGGGTTAGGGTTGAGGGTTAGGGTTAGGGGTTAGGGGTAGGGTTGGGGTTAGGGTTAGGGTTAGGGTTAGGGTTAGGGTTAGGGGTTAGGGTTAGGGTTAGGGTTAGGGGTTAGGGTTAGGGTAGGGGTTAGGGTTAGGGTTAGGGTTAGGGTTGGGGTTGGGTACAGGGTATGCCACGATCGGGAAATTCGATCCTCTAAAATGTCGATATCTCCCACGGTGGAATAGGTTATAGACTTGAAATTTTGTACACATGTGTATGAGGCGTGTACCTACCTGTGACGTGAGTTACGTGATGATGTCACTTCAGTTCGGAGTTATACCGAAATAGCCATATCTCGGGAACCGTGGGTCGTAGAGACTCGGGGACAGCACCAGCGTGTTCAACATGGCCGAATTATGTCAGACGGATCAAGGTTCCAAGGTCGTAGGACTTACCGTTCTCATGATATTTGCGTTTGAATTTCGCTATTCATTTCAATGGCAGATTAGTTGGTGGCAAAAACAATAAGTGTTTTCGAAAAATCACCTCCCAGAAAGTGGTTTGGAGCACGTTTCAGGCCATTTGGAGTTGATACAACATGCCCTTTTAGGTAGTAACGTTTTCACCTAGGTGGCGCTATAGTCACCAAAGTTGACGGGCGGCTTTGGGAGGTCAGTCCGACCCCAGATGTACAAGAATCACGTGTCAATTATGTTAAGTAGCCAAAGATATGAACTTAAAACCTATATCATTTATTGATTTTGAATTTGAATAAACATCAGTTCATATTTCCAAAACAATACAAAACATCAATAAAAAGTATTCATTAGTGTTGGGGCATGCATGTAGGTGCATTTAGTCAAAAAAAAAAAAAAAACACTATGTTTTCCTAGACCCTTTGATGCCCCATGTGGGTTAATATGGACAAATTTGCATAAAGTTTGGGTTAGGGTTAGGGTTTTTGTTGTGGGTGCGGGGTTAGGGTTAGGATTGGGGTTGGGGTTCCGGTAACCCGTGTGAGAAACGGAGGAAGAGCCTGAAAACCATCCTCCGTCGTGATTCCCGCTGTCGGTTCTCGAGGATCGTGGTCCTCCCAGTCGGGTCCTCATTCGATTGCTCCGTGTGATGAGGAGTAGTGAGGATCAGGAGTGAAGAAGGAATTCTTTGCAGAGTCAAAGTAAGTTGAAAAAACTTTTTTTATTTATTTAATTTAAAACAATTTAGGAGCGCTCAAAGAATTATATGAAAGTGTTCAAAAGCCCATCGCTGACGTTTAGAAAAAAGTGTCATTCTTCTTCGAAGTAGGCAGAAAAAGAAGTGCATGGTCTGCGTGAAGAGGTGGGCGTTCTGATGTGAGTGAGGGTGCAAACAGAATATAATGGGTCTGAAGGACCGCCCCTGAATGTCACGTGACTATTTTATTTACAACCTCTTTAAAGGTGAGGAGCTCTGCAAGAATAATACAATGGTGCCCTCTATAGGAAATTGAAGTACACAACAAGGGAGGTGATGAAAGCAAAAAACAAGTATCAGGAAATCAAGAAAATTATACAGCATGTGGAACTATTATACAAAGATCGTTTTCTTTTATTGTTACAGTTAAATGGTAATGGTGGCAGTAAATTTTAATACAAGACAGAGGAAAGCGTAATTTAGTGATTTGAGTGGCAGACATATGGTTGAAAAAGGAAAATAATTAAAAGAAAAGTAATAAAAAATAAAATCAATAAATAAATAAAATAAAAATAAAGGAGAAAGAAAATAAACCAAGAAAAAACAAGGAAAAGTACAATGAGTGTCTGAAGTTAAATTTAAGTGTAATAAAGGAGTTAAATTTAGAATAAGGCCAAAATTAGGGTTAAAAATTAAAATATAATCAAGTAGTGATAGTAAAAATTAAAATAAGAATCTAGAGAGTTAGGTTTAGGCATTGGGGAATCTAATGGTTAGGTTTAGAGAAAGGTTAAAGAGTTAGGGTTAGGGGTTAGGGTTAGGGTAGGGTTAGGGTTAGGGTTGGGTTTAGGAAAAAGGGTTTTCTCCAAAGGAAAACCCGGTGCACACTCTACTGCAACAGGGGTGTGTTCCAGGTGAGCTCCCAGCCTCGAGTTCTTCCACCACCCTAAGGTGGGTTAGGGTTAGGGTTAGGGTTGGGGTTGGGGTTGGGGTTGGGGTTGAGGTTATGAGTGAGGAATTGTAGATCCACCCTGAGCCTGGGATGGATCTGGTGCACTCACTTCTCAGAAAGTGTCTCCTAAGTTTGTCCCAGCAGGACACTAGAAGACCCACCATCCGAAGATGGTGGGCAGGGGATTCAAAAATTGAAGCATTCACGTCTGAATATGTCTAAAGTGGTCGGCCAGGTCCATGACATTTCTGGCCATAGTCCGGCCTTCTTCAGGCGCTAACACGACCAGAAGCTGGTGGCGATTCGCGCTTAACTCGCTTTAAGTGCCAAGCATCCACCTTTGGTTCTCCTATCTTCCCTACCGGGTAAAGTGGTTTCTTTTTCTTTTATGGGCTGTATTTTTATTAACCATTTCTTCTTCTCTCCTTTGGAGTCGCTTGGGATCAGGTAAATGGTTGGGTTCTTCCTATTCTTCTTCTAACCCCTTCTTTTCTTCTTTTTAGGTTGCAGTTTAACGTCTTGCCAGGGCAATGGTAAGTATCTCCTTCTTCTTCTCTTCCCATCCCTCTTTTTCTTCCTTTTACTCTTCCATATTTGATCATTCTTCCTCCTTTTCCTTCTTTTCCTCCTCCATTTCCTGCTTTCCATCAATAAAGTGGCTCTCCTGGTATTCTTCAGGAGCCTGATCAACTCTTTCTCTCTGGCATTAATTCTTCAGGGGTCTCATATACAGCAAGGATAATGGGTTTGGTAAATCAGGATCCAGGAGCGGGTTCCTGTACGCGATCGAGTCAGAGCCAAAAAAGGTGCAAATTAGGGTTAGGAATAGAGGTCGAAAAAGACCTTAAAAGTTTTAAATAGTCAATTTATAGGTTAGTTATAGTGATTGGGGTTAGAATTCCATTGTCCTTGTCATCCTCCCCATCCCTCACAACCTCTTCCCTTCCCCAGTCCCCAACCCCTAGGCCGTCATTCCCACTACCTCCGAGGGTAGGGTCAGGCCAGGGTCAGTGTTAAGGTTTATCGGTTTGTCGGGGGTTAGGGTTGGGGTTAGGGTTGAGTTAGAGGCTAGACCTCCAATTTAGTGGTTAATCAATAAGAATCCAATTATGGGTTAAGTTTAGGCATTGGTTCTGAATTAGGTTCTGTTTAGGCGTGGTAGAGAGAGTGGTTGGGTTTGGGTAGCATTAGGTTCAGGTTAGCTAAAGGGCTTAAGGCTCAGCAAAAATCAGTGGTCCTCACTTGGGCCAATTCTGACAGTGCGGCAAGGTTAGGTAAAGGAATTATGAATCCACCCCTGAGCCTGGGATGGATCTAGTGCACTCACTTCCTCAGAAAGTGTCTCCTAAACAAGTTTGTCCCAACGGACACTAAGACCCACCATCCGAAGATGGTGGGCAGGGATCAAAAATTAGACATTCACGTCTGAATATGTCATGAGTAGTCAGCCGGAGTCCGCGACGTTTCAGCCATAGTCTGGCCTTCTTCAATTTTGCTGTAACCGACCCAGAAGCTGAGTAGCGATTCGGCATCTTAACTTCGCTTTAAGTGCCAAGCATCACGCTTAGTTCTCCCTGTCTTCCCTACCAGGTAAGTGTTTTCTCTTTCTCTTTTATGAGCTGTATTTTTTATTAACCATTTCTTCTTCTCCTTTGGAGGTGGCGGGATCCCAGGTAAGTGATTTAGGTTCTTCCCTATTCTTCTAACCCCTTCTTTTCTTCTTTTTAGGTTTATAGTTTAACGTCTTGCCAGAATGATAGAAATATCTCTTCTTCTTCCCTACATCCCTCTTTCTTTACCCTTTACTCTTCCTCAGTCGACATTCTTCCCTCCTTTTCCTTCTTTTCCTCCTCCATTTCCTGCTTTCCCATCAATAAAGTGGCTCTCCTGGTATTCTTCTTCAGGAAATACAGTCAACTCACTCTCCTGGCATTTAATTCTTCAGGGGTCTCATATACAGCAAGGATAATGGGTTTGGTAAATCAGGATCAGGAGCAGGTTCACAGCACCGTCGAGTCAGAGCCAAGGTGCAAATTAGGGTTAGGAATAGAGTCCGAAAAAGACCTTAAAAGTTTTTAAATAGTCCAATTTATAGGTTAGTTATAGTGATTAGGGTTAGAATTCCATTGTCCAACCCATCCCCCTAGGGTTAGGGTTAGGGTTAGGGTTAGGGTTAGGGTTAGGGTTAGGGTTAGGGTTAGGGTTAGGTTGGAAAAGAGTTCTCTCTAAGAGAACAGTGCACTCTCCGCTTCAGTCTGAGCTGGTGAGGCAGATCTCCCAGCTATTGGGTTCCACCACCCAAAGGTGGTGGAGGGTCAAAATTTAACATAGCATGTTTATAGCTAGTTAGTGAGTCGACTGTTGCGCAACGTTTGGCCGTTCATGGCCTTCCTCAGGCGAGTCGACAATGTGGTGGCCTAGTATGGCCTACACCACGGGCCCGTGC
>WFAA01000027.1:0-54122 GCA_009823395.1 Thamnaconus septentrionalis | reverse complement strand
TCGCACTCTGTTGCAGAGAGGCACGTTTTCTCCCTAGGGAGATAAACCTTTTTCCTAACCCCAACCCAACCCTAACCCAACCCTAACCCTCCAACCCTAACCCTAACCCTAACCCTAACCCTCGACCGCGCCTGATGAAGGGCATGAGAGCCCAAACGTTGGCACGGTCGACTTCATTTCTAGCAAAGACCTGCTATGAAAAAATTTTGACCCTCCACCACCTTTGGGTGGTGGAACCCAACTGAGAGATCTGCCTCACCAATCCACTCTGAAGCGGAGGTGCACTGGTTCTCCCTTTCGGGAGAGAACTCTTTTTCCTTAACCTAACCCTAACCCTAACCCTAACCCTAACCCTTTTTATTAACACATATTAGTGAATTTTAGGCCTAGAGAAGAGCCAAGATGGATGAGACCTGGGAAGAAGAGGGAGTAGGAGTCTAAAGAAGAAAAAGGGAGGATCAGAGGATCAAAGGAGGAAAAGAAGACCACTTACCTGTAAAACATCACCTGGAAAACCTGTGGGAAGGAAAAGACATAATTAGTCACCAAATTGAACCTATAATTAGAAAATAAATACTTACCCAAAACCTAATACTTACCTGGAACCCTAAAAGGAAGAAAAAGTCATAATAGACATAATTCGAAACCCCTAAAAGGAAGAAACCTGTAAGAAGGAAATTTAATTGGAATATTACCTTGTTAAGTAACTCACGATGGAAACTGCAAATCCCATACTAGGGTGTGCAGAGTAGATGAAGGGAGAGTCTATTCCGTCCTGGGCATGACGTTAAACTGCACCCTGAGGGCAGCTGGGCACGGGCCCAAGTGGAGTAGGCCATATCAGGTTACCCACTCTGTCGACCGCGCCTGATGAAGGCCTTGTACGGCCGAAACGTTGGCAACGGTCGACTTATTAAACTAGCTAAGGAACAGCTATGTTTAAATTTTTGAACCTCCACCACCTTTGGGTGGTGGAACCAAAAGCTGGGAAATCTGTCCTCACTAACCCATTCTGAAGAGGGAGGCACCGGTTTCTCCTTCGGGAGAGAATCTTCTTTCCTTAACCTAACCCTAACCCAACTTTTTTCCTAACCTAACCCTAACCCTAACCCTAACCCTAACCCTTGCACCAGGTTTTCTTTTTTAGAAAAACTCTTTTTCAAAAAACCTAACCCAACCTAACCCTAACCCTAACCCAAAAGGGCATGTTTATCAACTCCAAATGGCCTGAAACGTGCCCAAACCACTTTCTGGGAGGTGATTTTTGAAAACACTTGGCTGTTTTTGCCACCAACGAATCTCCATTAGAGTGAATGGCAAATTCAAACGCAAATATCGCGAACGGTAAGTCCTACGACCTTGGACCTTGATCCGTCTGACATAATTCGGCCATGCTGAACACACTGGTTCATCCCCAGTCTCTACGACCTCGGTTCCGAGATATGGCTATTTCCGGTATAACTCCGGAACCGGAAGTAACATCATCACATGTAACTCGCGTCACACGTAGGTACACACCTCATGCACATGTGTGTACAAAATTTCAAGCCCATAACTCATATTCCACCGTGGAGATATGGATACTTTTAGAGGATCAGGAATTTCCCGATGCGTGGTTATTACCCCTGTACCCAACCCTAACCCTAACCCCAAACCCTCAACCCTAACCCTAACCCTAACCCTTTAAAGTAGCCACCAGATGGGCACTCAGAAAATTTTACACGACTGAGACAATCCACCATTGAACAGGCAGAGGAGGATATACAATCACAGGCAAAGAGACACTTCGAGTTCAGAGAAGAGATGAAGAGGCCGCCCTCCTGGCCCCCTTCCTCCCACCTCCGCCCCTCCCTCTCCCTCTCCCTCTCCTCTCCCCTCCTCCCCTCCCTCCTCCTAAACGACCCACGACCTCATCCATTGCCACTGCTGCCACAAAGTCTGCATCTGACAACCTCCCCACCTCCTGTGCAATCAGCTCCCACCTCCTCCAAGCCCCTGAAACACACAGGATCAAAACAATTGACCTGCCAACGACCTCTACACTCTACTGGGGCCCTTCTTCACACAGAATCACAACAACATAAACATTCACTGAAACCTCCCACCTAAACAAAAACAAAAAGATTTTTCCAATTTTTCTTCCCAACTACAGTTGCCAAGTGTGACCCACCAGGCCACCCTCAGTGTCCCCCTCTGCTCTCTGGTGACACTATCACGGTCAGATCCCATTTCCAGTTTCCCCTCCCTCCTTCGGAGTAAGTACCTTTCACCACGGCAGTTTCCAACCCCTTCCTCAAAGATATCGAGCGACACCGACTGGAATTTGATTCTATCAACAGCTGACCATCCTGACAGCACATTGAGGGAGACCCAATTTGAAAGAACCTCCCATTGTCACTGTACACAGGCCCTTTCCCCTGAAGATGACACTCCCCTTGAACCAGAGGGACTTAAATCGAATCTCAAGAATCCGAAGCTTAATGAGTCCCCAACAAATCGACACGGCACTCGAGGATGCAAGCTGACTTTGCTGAGGCGCCTGATAACCCTCTCTCCCGTCCACTGATTCAGGGACTCCCTCTGCCAGCTCATCAACCATCTTCCTCATTCAAGGGGTGCTCAATATGCACTTAACAAATCTAAACGCAAAATGTCAGATTGGTCTCTTACTATTTACAAAAAAAATCCTGCTTATTGGTGACTCAAATGTGTCTCGCTTTTCCTCAATTTAATATTGAGGACTTACAAATTGAATGTTATCCTGAGGCTAATTTCAGACACATCGCTGAAGTTCTCAAAAAAAGCTGTCACTCATCTTTAATCACTGGATGCAGCAGTTAAACTGGTCTTCCCCGTAAACCCTCCAGGGCCGGGGCTGACCGCTTTTTCTTTACATTCTATTGTTCAAAATAATATTGTCAATCTTTCAAAAAATTTTACACTTACTACAGCACAAATCAGTTTATTAAGTAGGGGCCTCTCTTTTGTCCCATCAATAAACAAGACATCACGTGACAACCTTGAATTTGATTTACAGTGTTTCCACAGGAGACTTAAACTAGCAGCATATTTTGAGAACACAAGGGAAAGAAATCCCCTCCCCTTTCTTCCTCCTTCTTTATGGTCACCTGAAACATCAAATTTACCAGAAGTTATCAACCGTTTAATTAGCACCAATAATAGATCTTTCAAAATTAAATTTTATCATTTTAAAGAGAAAAATAATCTCTCTCCTGAAGAACTTTCAGCCTTAAAGTCTCTTAAAAATAATAAAAATATTGTTATTAAACCAGCTGATAAAGGCAGCGCTGTTGTTATTATGGATAGATCCATGTATGTTAATGAAGCACTCAGACAACTTAACAATCCTGATCATTACAGAGCACTTGAGGCACCTATTTACCCAGAATCTTATCCTATTCTCAGGGACATTTTGACTTCCCTTTTGAACAGAAAATTCATTAATATTAAACAATTTAGATTCCTCTCAGGAGATCAAAAACCCAGTGAAAGGAAATTTTACATGCTTCCAAAAATACACAAGGATCCAGCCACTTGGTTTTTACCTTTTATTATGCCACCAGGTCGACCTATTGTCTCGGATTGTGGAAGTGACACTGACAGAGTAGCGGACTTTATTGAACACTTTTTAAATCCTCTTTCTATAAAACATCCTGCTTACATTAAAGATACATATCATTTTATTGATATTGTTAAGAATCTCACTATTCCTCCTAATTCATTTCTGTTTTCTTTAGATGTAGATAGCTTATATACTAATATTGATACTAAATCCGGACTTGCGGCTGTTCAAAAACTTTTTTATAAATACCCTGACTCTTTCCGTCCAGATAGAGATTTACTTAGATTACTTGAACTTAACTTAACCAGAAATGATTTTGTCTTTGACTCAAAATACTATCTACAGGTTAAGGGAACAGCAATGGGTAAATCCTTTGCTCCTTCATACGCAAATATTTTTATGGCTGTTTGGGAGGAAACGGCTCTATCTACTTGTCCAATTACTCCTTTACATTATTATAGGTTCCTAGATGACATCTGGGGAATCTGGACCTCCTCTATGGAGGAGTTTGAAATTTTCATCTCCTATTTGAATGGTATTGATCCCTCCATTAAACTCAAATTTGAAATCTCGGCACAATCTATCAACTTTTTAGATACTACAGTTTACAAGGGACCAACCTTTTCTGACTTAAATAAATTAGATATTAAAGTTTATTTTAAACCAACAGATACGCACGCATTACTTTACAAGAATAGTTTTCACCCCAAACACACTTTCAAGGGTATAGTGAAATCACAATTATTACGATTCATGCGCATTTGCACTGTGCCAACAGACTTTAAGGAGGCGGTCCGGATTTTATTTAAAGCCCTCCGCTCTAGGGGATATTCTAGATGCTTTTTACGACAATGTTTCACAACTTTCAGAAATCAGAAAACTAAAGATAATAAAAAACTAATTCCATTTATTTCCACTTACTCCACGACCAGCGTCAACATAAATAAGATTATCAAATCTAATTACAACCGTCTAATTCCTAACTCTGGTCTCCTTTCTGGTTTCAAAATTATTTCTGCACACAGAAAAAACAAAAATTTGAAAGATATTTTGGTCAGAGCCAGATTACCGACTTTAGAATTAGGTTTAAGGACTACAATACGACACAAAACTGATTCTTTTTTTCGGTACTTGACTTTTGTACGCAACCCTATTTCCCGTCTTCTCTTCAGAATCACTTAAAAAATCGACCCGACTGATTACAACTGTATTTATTTACTCATCTGTGATCAATGTAACAAACAATATGTCGGAGAAACTAAAAACTCTATTTTAACTCGTCTTTGGCAACATCGCCACAATGCCAGACACGGCTTGGAATTACATACTCCTCTTATGCAACACATTCAACTTCAAGACAAAGAAAGAAAAACACAGGAAAGAAGGTGGATTTTCCTCCTTAATAGCAGACATCCATATGGCCTTAACAAACAACTTCGCTCATCCTTATAATCATATGGATTGTATTCACAGACCATCATATACAATTATTCTCTTTATATTTTATTTTTGCTTATTTCCATTCTATTATTATTATTTTTTATTTTGTTTCTTTTTTTTCTTTTATTCTTTCCATTTTCTTTAATTTTCTTTTTCTTTCTTTGTTTTTTCTACAAAGCATTACTATTTGAGCAATTATAACTTTCACTTGATACTTACCTGGACTTCTTTAATTCCAACAATTTTTTCTAAATTCCAACCATTTCTATCTTCACGCCTAAACCTAATTATAACTCCTTTGGAAAGTTAATCATTTAATTTCCACGTAGCAAACCTAACCATATAATTTCCCTAAACAGAACCAATTTGACTTCTCACGCCTAAACTTAAGTCCAGCTTTTCTAAACTTAATTAATTGATCTTCAAGGATTAAGCCTAACCATGATTTTTCAGATTAATTCTCATTCTTAAACCTAACTGTAATCCATCTCCTAAATCGAACCAATTCATCTTCATACCTAAACTTAAGTTTTAGTTTTCCCACACCTAAACCTAATTATAACTTTTTATTTAATTTTTTATCTCCAAACCCTACCCACTTACACTTCCTTTTTTTCTAAACTTAACCAGTCTGCTCTCACGCCTAAACTTAATTTGTATCCAGAATTTGGCCTTTTACTTATTTTCCACTATAACGATAACCAATACCTTTTTCTAAACTTAACTTTCTTCTTTTCCACACCCTAAACTTAATTATAAAACACTTTTCCACGATTTCTTTATTTTTTATACATTTTTCTTTCTTTTCCTTTATTTATTTGTTTATTTATTTGTTTTCCTATTTATTTGTTATTTTCTTTTCATTTCTTTACCGTTTTCAATACCATATCACCTTTTTACATCAACTTGTATTTCCTCTGTTTGATATCAACCTCTTAATCTCTATAATTGTCAAATTCTTCATTATTCTTGTAAAAAACGATCCTTATTCATTACTCTATATGTTGCACACTGTTTTTCTGAGTTCTCTGATTTTCACTGTTTTTGCATTCACCATACTCTTGTCATGTTTCTCCCATTCCGTAGAGGGCACTATTGCACCATTTTGTAAAGCCTGCCACCCTGAAAGAACCTCAAAAACAAGCAACCACGTGACTCTACAGGCGCCCTTCAGACCCTTATAACCTGTTGCTCACTCCACTCGCCCAGAACGCCACCCATGAAGAATGTTACTCCTCCTTTTGCCCCGCCTGAAGAAGATATTAATCCTTATCGAACGTCCGGACGGGCATAGGCACAATTTGCCTTTGTACATATTTGAGCGTTTTCATCTGTTTTATATTTAAAATTTAAATTTGAGTTCAATTTATTTATAACAGTTCTTTGAATTTTTTTTAATTTTTGTTTTTCACTACGACACGGAGAAAACAATCTTGTCAAACCAATAAAAGAATTTTTGGAATTTACTGACTTGCAAAAAAGTTTTTCTTTCCATCCTGGGAACCCACCGCCCTCACCCATGGAGCGCCAGCGAGTGGCGCAACAACCCAGACCCGGAGAGACAGGGAAACTACGAACATGTTCCCGAGTGCCAGAAGTCGAGAACCACCACGGAGGATGGTTAGCCCGTTCCGGTCTCCCCTCACGGAGTTACCGGAACCCTAACCCCAATCCTAACCCTAACCCCAACCCCAACCCTAACCCTAACCCTAACCCTAACCCTTAAGAAAAACAATTTTTGAAAAGGAGGAGGTGCAGCATTGCACGGGCCAATTTTTGAGTGACTAACGCCATACCAGGCAGTCAACTCCCAAGACGGCAGCGCCTGAAGAAGACCACTCTATTGGTCAAACGTCGCAAACCGCCTTTCGCATCCTAAACCCCCCCCCCTTTTCTTTACTTTTTCCCTGGGAAAAAAAACCCCCCCCCAAAAAAATTTTTCCACCCCCCCTTTCCCCAAGGGGAAAACCCGGGGAAAAAAAACCCCCCTTTTTCCCCCCGGCCCAGAACCCCGGGAAACCAAACCCCCTTTCCCCCGGGGGGGGGCCTTTGAAAGGGCCTGGAAACCCAAAATAAAAAAGGAATTTTTTCCCCCCCAAAAAGGGCCTCTTTTTTCCCCCAAAAACCCCCCTTTCCCAAAATTTTTTTTGGTTTTTTTTAAAAAAACCTTTTTGATTTTCCCCCAAAAGGGCCCAAAAAAATTTTTTTAAAAAAAAAACCAACCCCCTTTTTCCCCCAAAAAAAAAATTTTTTTTTCTTAAAAAAAACCCTTTAAACCCCCCTTTCGGGGGGAAAAAAAAAAATTTCTTTCCCCCCCCCCTTTTTGGGAACCCTTTTTTCCCCCCAAAAAACCCCCAAATTTTTTTAATTAATTTTTTGGGTTAAAAATTTTTGGGCCCTTAAAATTTTTAATAAAAAATTTTAAAATTTTTTAAACCTTTAAGGGGGAAAAAAAAATTTTAATTACATTTAAATTTTTTAAAAATTTCTTTTTTTTCCAATTTATGTTTAAATTTTTCCCTTAAGGGTTTTTTTTTTTTCAAAATTCCCCCCCGGGGGAAAACCCCCCCCCTTTTAATTTTTAAATTTACCCCCCCAAAAAAACCCTTTTTTTTTTTTTGGGAAAAAAATTTTCCCTAATTTCCCCCCGGGGAAAAACCAAATTTTAATTTGAAAAAATTTTTCTTTTCAAACCCTTTATGGGGAAAACGGGTTTTAAAATTTTTAAAAAAATTTTTTAAAAAAACCCCTTTTTTGGGTTTTTTTTTTTTTAAAAACCCTTTTTTTTTAAAATTTTTTTTTCCGGGCCCCAAAACCTTTTTTAAAAATTTTTACCAATTAATTTTTTTTTTCCAAAATTTGGTTTTTTTCCGGGAAAAAAAAAATTTTTTGGAAAATTTTTTGGGGGGAAAAAGGGGCCCCAACCCCCCCGGGGGGGTTTTTGGCCCGGGGAAAATTCCAACCCTTTCAAATTTAAAAACCTTCCCCCTTTTTTAAAGGGCCCCCCCTTTTCCCCCGGAACTTCCCCCCAAAAAACCCCCCAAAGGGTTTTTTCCCCCAAAAAATCCAAAAAATTTAAAAAACCCCCCTTTTTGGGAGGGTTTTTAAAACTTTAAACTTTTTATTAAAAATTTTTTCCCCTTTAAAAACCCCCCTTTTTAAAAAACCCCCCCTTTTTTTTTAAAAAGGTTTTTTTAAAAAATTTTTAAAAAAATTTTTTTTTTTTAAAAAAAAAAGGGGGAAAACCCCGGGTTTCCCCCCTTTTCCCCCCTTTCCCCCCTTTCCCCCAAAATTTGGGCCCCCCCCCCCCTTTCCCCCCGGGGCTTTAAAAACCCCCCCAACCCCAAATTGGCCGGCAAAACCCCAACCCCCAACCAAAAAAAAAAAGGGGGGCCCCAACCCCCCCCCCCCCTTTTTTCCCCAACCGGTTTTTCCCCCCCCCCTTTTTTCCCAAAAAACCCCAAAATCATTTTTTTCCCCTTTAAAAGGGGCCCCGAAAAGGGAAAATTTTCCCCCTTTTTAAAAACACCAATTTGTAAAACCCAGGCCTTTCCCCCCAAACCCCCAAAAATTAAAAACCCCAACAAGGGCCCCCCACCAAAACCCGGGCAACAAACCCCTTCCCTTAAACCCCCCCTTTTTTTAAATTGCCCCAAGGGGGCCCCCGGGGCCCCGGGGTAAAAGGGGCCCCTTACCCAAACCCGGGGGGCCCAATTAACCCAAAAAAAAAAACCCCGGGCCCCCCCCCAAAAAACCCCCCTAAATTTTTCCCCCCCAAAACCCCCCCCAAAAAAAACCAAAAAAAAAATTTTTCCCCCCCCTTTTCTTTACTTTTTCCCTGGGAAAAAAAAACCCCACCTTTTCCCCGGGGGTTTTTCCACCCCCCCTTTCCCCAAGGGGAAAACCCGGGGAAAAAAAAACCCCCCCCCCCTTGCCCCCCCCCAAACCCCAAAAAAAACCCCCTTTTTAAACCAACCCGGGGGGTTGGGGGAAAAGGGCCCCCAAAAAAAAAAAAAGGGAATTTTGGGGATTCCCTGAAAACCCTTCCCTTTTTTTCCCCCCCAAAAAACCCCCCCAAAAAAATTTTAAAATTTTTAAAAAATTTTAAACCCAAAAATTTTTTAAAATTTTCTTCCCAACCAAAGGGCCCCCTTTAATTTTTTTAAAAACAAAAACCAACCCCCTTTTTCTTTTAACCCAAAGGAACCTTTTTTTTTTTTTCCGGGGAAAAAACCCCCAACCCCCCCCCTTTGGGGCCCCAAACAGGAAAAAAATTTTCCCCCCCCCTTTTAATCCCCTTTTTGAAAGGGAAAAACCTTTTTTTTTTTTTTTTTTTAAAAAAGGGGTTTAAAAAATTTTTTAAAAATTTCCAAATTTAATTAATTTTTAAACCTTTTCCCCAAAAAAATTTAAATTTCCTTAAAAATTTTTTTTTAATTTTTTTTTGTTCCTTTTGGTTTTTTTTTTTTTCTTTTTTTTTTTGGGCCCCCGGGAAAATTTTTTCCCAAAAACCCCCCTCCCCTTTTTTTTTCCCCCCCAAACCCAAAATTTTTTTCCAAAAAAACCCCCAAAAAATTTAAACCCATTTGGGGGCCCCCCAAAAATTTTTTTTCCCCCCCCCCCAAAACTTTTTTTTCCCCCTTTGGGTTTCCCCGGAAAGCCTTTTTTTTTTAAAATTTTTTTTTAAAAATTTAACCCTTTTAATTTTTTTAAAATTTTTTTAAAAATTTAAATTTTTCTTTTAAAAAGGGCCCAAAAACTTTTTCCTTTTTTTTTAAAAATTTTCCCTTTTTATTAAATTTTTTAAAAATTTTTTTTGGGGAAATTTTTTGGAAAACAAAACCCCGCCCCCGGGGGGGAAAACCCCCCCCTTTGGCCGAGGGGTTTTAAATTCCCCCCCCCCAAAATTCCTTGGGTTTCAAAATTTAAAAAATTTTCCCCTTTCCGGGCCCCCCCGGGGCCCCCGGGTAACCCCGGGCCCAAAATTTTTTTCCCCCCAAAAACCCGGGGGCCCCAAACCCCAAAAACACACCCCACAAGGGGTTTTAAATTTTTTAGGCTTTTCCCCCAAAAATTTTTTTTAAAATTTTTTAAAATTTTTTTTCCCCCCTTTTTGGTCCCTTTTAAAATTTTTTTTTTAAAAAATTTTTTTTTGGAAAATTTTAACCCCCCAACCCTTTTCCCCTTAAATTTTCCAAAAAACCCCCTTTCCCGGAGGGGGCCAAATTTCCCCCCCCCCCGGGGATTTGGGTTTTTTGGGCCCCTTCCGGGGCCCCTTTCTAAAAACCCCCCCAACCAAAAAAGGGGAAAACGCTCCCCCCCCAAAAAAAAACCCAAAAAAACCCCCAACCCCCCCCCCCCCCGGGGCCCCCAGTTTATTCCCGCCTAACCGGGGTTTTAAACCCCCTTTTGGGAAAATCCTTTTTTCCCCCCAAAAAAAAAGGGAAATTTCCCCCTTTTTAAAAACACCAATTTGTAAAACCCAGGCCTTTCCCCCCAAACCTTTCCCCGAAATTAAAAACCCCCAAAATTTCCCCCCCCCGAAGGGGAGGAAAAAACCCCTTTCCCCAACCCCCTTTTGGCCTTAAACCCCGGGGGCCCCTTTGGGCCCACCAAGGGGAAAAAAATTTTTTCCCCAAAACCTTTCCGGGGCCCCCCAAACCCCCCCGGGGAAAAAAACCCCAGATTTTCCCCCGGAAAACCCCCTTGAAAAATTTCACCTGGTTTAAAACCCCCCAAAAACCAAAAAAAAAAACCCCCCAAACCCCTTCCATTTCCCCAAAAAAAACTTCCCCCTTTCCCTTTTTTTAAAAAAACCCCCCCCCCCCCAAAAAAAGGGGAAAAAAGGGAAAACCCCCCCCCCCCGGCCCAGAAAGGGGAAACCAAACCCTTTTTCCCCAAACCCCGGGGGCTGGGGCCCCCCGGGGGAAAAAAAAAAAGAAATAAACCTTTGGGAAAACCCCACCGGAAAATTCGGTTCCCCCTTTTTTCCCCCCAAAACCTTTTAAAAAAACCTTTTTTAAAAAATTTTTAAAAACCCAAAAATTTTTTATCCCCCCCCCCCAAAAAAAAAAAAATTTTATTTTTTTAAAACCCAAAAAAACCCTTCCCTTTAACCTTTTATTCCAAACCCTTAAACAACCTTTAAATTTTTTTAAAAGGGGAAAACCCCCCCCCCTTTTTTGGTGGGCCCAAAAAAAAATTTTTTCCCAACCCCCCCCTTTTTTTCCCCAACCCCCCAAAAAAACCTTTTTAAATTTATTTTTTTTTGGGAATTTGGGAAATTTGGAAAACCTTTTTTAAAAAAAACCCTTTTAAAAATTTTTACCTTTTTTTTTTAAAAAAAAACAAAATTTTTAAATTTTTTTTTAAAAATTTTTTTTTCTTTTTTAAATTTTTTAACCTTTTGGGGGTTTTTTTGCCCCCCGGGGCCCAAAGGGGTTTTGGGGTTTAACCCCCAAACCCCCTTTTTTCCCTAAAATTTTTCCCCCCCAAAAAAACCCTTTAAATTTAATTTTTTTTGGGAAAAAAAATTTTCCCCCCCAACCCCTTTAAAAACCTTTAAAAAAAAATTTTTTTTTTCCCCATTTATGGCCTTAAAAAAGGGTTTTAAAATTTTTTAAAAATTTTTAAAATTAAACACCGTTTTTGGGTTTTTTAATTTTTTTAAAAAAATTTTTTTTTTAAAATTTTTTTTTTTGGGGCCCCAAAATTTTTCCTTAAAATTTTACCCTTTTATTTTTTTGGTAAAATGGTTTTTTTCCCTTTAAAAAAAATTTTTTTTCCAAAACCCTTTCCCATTTGGGAGGGAAAAGGGGCCCTTTCCCCCCCCCGGGGGGTTTCCCCCCTTTTTCCTCCAAAATTTCCCCCCTTTAAAATTTAAAAACCCCCCTAAAAATTTTCCCCTTTTCCCCCCCCAAAGAAAAGGGGGGCCCCCCCCCCCCCCCGGGGAATTAAAAAAAGGGAAAACCCCAAAAAATTTAAAAAACCCCCCTTTTTTGGGAGGGTTTTTCCCAAATTTCCAAATTTTTTAAAAAAAATTTTTTTAAATTTTTTTCCCCCCTTTTTGGTAAAAATTTTCCCCCCTTTTAAAATTTTTCCCAAAAACCTTTTTCCCCCTTTCCACCCCAAAAAAAAATTTTTTTTTAAAAAACCCTTTCCCCCACCTTTAACCTCCTTTCCTAGGGCCCAAAGGGGGGCCCCCCCTTTTTTTCCCCCCCCCCCCTTTTTAACCCCACCAAAAAAAAAAAAACCCCCCCCCCAAAAAAGGGCCCAAAACAAACCCAAAACCCCCCCCCCCCCAAGGCCCCCCCCCGGGTTTTAAAACCCCCCCCGACCCCCACCCCGGGGAAACCCCCCAATTTTTTTTTTTTAAAAAAAAAAAGGGCCCCCCCCTTTTTTTTTTCCCCCCCCCAAACCCAATTTAAAACCCGGGCCCCCCCGAAAAAGGGGCCCCAAAAAAGGCCAACCAAACCCCCCAAAAGGCCCCAAAACCAACCACCCCCAAAATTCCTTTCTGAAAACCCCCCCAAAATTTCCCCCGGGGGGCCCCGGGGAAAAAACCCCTTTTTCCCCCCTTGGAAACCCAAACCCCCTTTTTAAAAGGAAAAAGGGAAAACAAAAAAAACCCCAAAGGAAAAAAAACCCCCCCCTAAAACCCAAAAAAAACCCCCCCCCAATTTAAAAAACCGACAAAACCCCCCATTTCCCTTTTTTTAATTTCCCCTTTTAAAAAAACCCCCAAAATTTTTCCCTTTCCCCCCCCTTTTTAAAACAAAAGAAAAACCCTCCCCCCCCGGGGGGGCCCCTTTTCAACCCCCCCAAAACCCCCAAAAAACCCCCCAAAAAAACCGGGGACCCCAAAAAAAAAAAAAACCCCCAAAAAACCCCTGGGAAAACCCCCCAAACCCTTTTTGGGAAAAAACCCCCTTTTTAAAATTTTCCAAATTTTTCCAATTCCGGTTAAAAAAAATTTTTTTTTTTCCCCCCCCCAAAAAAAAAAAACCCTTTTTTTAAAAATTTTAACCAACCCAAACCCCCTTTTTAACCCTTTAAAAATTTTTTTTTTTTTAAAAACAAAAAAATTTCCCCCTTCCCCCCAAAAGGGAAAAACCGGGAAAAAAACCCCCCCCCCCCGGGGTTCTCCTTTTCGGAACCCCTTTTAAATTTAAAATTAATTTTTTTTAATTAAACCGGGGTTTTCCTTTTTTTTAAAAATTTTAAAAAATTAAACCTTTTTTTGGAACCAAGGGAAAACCCAAATTTTTAATTTTTAATTTAATTTAAAATTTTTTTTTAATTTTTTTTTTTTTTTTCCAAAATTTTTTAATTTTTTTCCCCCCTTTTTTCCGGGGGGCCCCCCCGGGTTTGGGGTTTTCCCCAAAAATTTTTCCCCAAACCCAACCCATTCCCCCCGGAAACCTTTAAAAAATTTTTTTTTCCCCCCAACCCCCAAAAAGAACCCAGGTGGGCTCCCCCAAAATTTTTTTTTTTCCCCCCTTTTTTAAAAATTTTTATGGGCCGCCAAAGGAACCTTCCAAAATTTTAAATTTTTTTTTTTTTTAAACCTTTAATTTTCCCCCTTTTAATTTTTTTAAAAATTTTTCCTTTTTTTTTCCCCATCCTTTTCCCGGGAAAAACCCCAAACCAAATTTATTTTTAATTTTTTCCAAAATTAAATTTTTTTCCCCAAAAATTTTTTTAAAAAATTTTTTTTTTTTTTAAAAAAACCCCCCCCCCCCGGGGGGGCCCCCCCGGGCCCCCGGGTTTCCCAAAAGGGGTTTGGGCCCCCTTTCCAAAACCCAACCCCCCTTTGGCCCGGGAAAAAACCCCCCTTTGGCCCAACCGTTAAATGGCCCCCCCCCCCCAAAAAAACCCCCCCAAAACCTTAAAGGGGAAAACCCCCCAAGGGAAAATTAAAAAATTTTGGGGTTTTGGGTTTTTTTCCCCCCTTTTTTTTTAAAAAAAATTTTTAAATTTAAATTTTTCCCCCCTTTTTTTGGAAAAACCTTTCCCCTTTTTTTTTAAACTTTGGTTTTTTCCCAAAACCTTTCCCAATTTTTTCCTTAAAAATTTCCAAAAGGGGCCCCCCGGGTTTCCCCCTTTTCCCCTTTTGGGCCCCCTTTCCCCGGGGGGGCCCCCCTTTTCCCCCCTTTTCCCCCCGGGGAAAAACCCCCCCCCGGGAAAAAGAAAACCCCTTTTTCCCCCCCCAAAAAAAAACCACAAAGGCCCAAAATTCCCAAACCCCCCCCCACAACCCCCCCCCTTTTGGAAAGCCCCCCCCCCACCGGGGAAAAACCCAACCTTTGGGCCCTTTTTTTTTAAATTTCCCACCAAAAAAGGGCCCCGGAAAAAATTTTTTTTTCCAAAACCACCCAAAAAGGGCCCAAAAACCCGGGCCCCCCCAAAATTTGGGGGACCCTTAAAATTCCCCCAAAAACCCCCCACGGGAACCGGGAACCTTTCCCCCCCAGGCCCCTTTTTTGGGGCCCAAACCCCCCCCCCCCCGGGGGAAAAAAATTTCCCCCCCCCTTTTGGCCCGGAAACCCCCAAAACCTTTGGCAAAGGGAAAAAAAACCTAACAGGTTTAAACCCCCCCCCAAAAAAAATCCTCCCCCAACCCAAAAAACCCCCCCAACTTAAATTTTTTGGAAAACAACCGGGGCCCCTCCCTTTTTTTTTTTTAAATTGGGAAAACCAAAACCCGGCCCCCCGGGGGAACCTTTGGCCCCCCCCTTAAAGGGGTTCAAAGGGGAAAGGGAAAACCCCCCCCCCAAAAACCCCGGGAATTCTGGCCCCCACCAAAAACCCCCAAAAACCCTTTTTAAACCCCCGGGCCCCTGGGGCCCAAAAAAAAAAAAACCCGGAATTTTAAACCAAATTTTAAAACCCCCTTTCTTTTTTCCCCCTTTTAAACCCCCAAAAAAAATTTTTTAAATTTTAATTTAACAATTTTGAAAAAATTTTTTTTTTCTTACCCCTTTTCCCAAACAAAATTTAATTTTTTTAAAAAAACCAAACCAACCCCCTTTTTCCCCCAAAAAAAAAATTTTTTTTTCTTAAAAAAAACCCTTTAAAAACCCCCCTTTGGGGGAAAAAAAAAAAAGCCCCAACCCCCCCTTTTTTTCTTTGGGTTCCCAAAAACCCCAAACCTTTAAAATTTTTTTTAATTTTCCCCAAATTTTTTAAACCCCCAAAAAAAAAAATTTTTAAAATTTTTTTTTTTAAAAACCCAAAACCCTTTTTTTTTACTTTTTAAACTTTTAAAAATTTTTCTTTTAATTTTTATGTTTATTTCCCCCAAAAAATTTTTTTTTTTTCGCCCACCTTGGGGGGAGGGGAATTCCAAACCCCCCCCAAAATTTTTAACCCCCTTTTCAAACCCCCCCAAAAAACCCTTTAAATTTTTTTTTAAAAAAAAAAAACCCCCAATTCCCCCCCCATTTGGGGGCCCCCAAAAAATTTTTTCCAAAAAAATTTTTTAATTTTTTAAAACCCTTTGGGGGTTTTTTGGGTCCAAAAAATTAAAATTTTTTAAAAAAATTTTTTTTTTTTTTAACTTTTTAAAAAACTTTTGAATTTAAAAATTTTTTTAATTTTTTCCCCAACCCCCTTAAAAACCTTTCCAATTTATTTTAATTAATTTTTTTTTCCCCTTTTTTAAAAAATTTTTTAAAAAATTTTTTTTTTTAAAAACCCGGGGAAACCAAAGGGGGGCCAAAAAGGGGGCCGGGGTTTTCCTTAAAAACCCCCCTTTAAAATTTAACCCCAAATTTTGGGAAAAATTTCCCCACCCCCCCCCATTAAGGGGGGTTTCCCCCCCCAAAAAAACCCCCCCCAAAACCTTAAAGGGGAAACCCCCCAAAAAATTCCAAATTTTTTGGGGTTTTTGAGGTTTTCTTTTGGAATTTTTTAAAAAAAATTTTTTAACCTTTTTTAAAATTGGCCCCCTTTTGGGAAAAATTTTTCCCCCTTTTTTTTTAAACTTTGGTTTTTTGGAAAAAAATTTTTTTTTCCATTAAAAAGGCCCCTTTTTCCCAAACCCCCTTTTCCCCCTTTTCCCCCCTCCCTCCCTTTTTTAAAATTTGGGCCCCCCCCCCCCCCCACCCTGGGTTTAAAAACCCCCCCCCAAAAAAAGGGGGAAAACGCTCCCCCCCCAAAAAAAAAAACCAAACCCCAAAAACCCCCCCCCCCCCCCCCCCCCCAGTTTATTCCCGCCTAACCGGGGTTTTAAACCCCCGGGGAAAATCCTTTTTTCCCCCCCCCCGGGGAAAGGGACCTTCCCCTTTTTTAAAAACCCCAACTTTTTCCCCCCCCCGGGAACCCAAGGGAAAAAAAAAAACCCCCCCCGGGGCCCGGGGAAAAACCCCCTTTCCCCAACCCCCTTTTGGCCTTAAACCCCGGGGGCCCCCTTTTTCCCCGGGGTAAAAAAAAACCCCCCCAAACCCTTTTCCCCCCGGGGTCAACCCCCAACCCCAAAAAAGGAAAAAGGCCTGGGCCCCTTTTAAAAACCCCCAAAAAAAACCCCCCCCCCAAAAAAACCCCCCCAAAAACCAAAATTCCAAAAAAAGGGGCCCCCCCCTTCTTTTTTTTTGGGAAACCAAAAACCCCCCCGGGAACGGAAGGGGCCCCAAACCCCCCCGGGAAAGGGAACCCGGGGAAAAAAAAACCCCCCCCTGGGCCCCCCCGGGCACCCCAAAAAACCCCCTTAAAAACCCCCGGACCCCCCCCGGGGGAAAAAAAAAAAAAAAGGGGGGAGGCCCCGGAAATTTTCCCCCTTCCCCCCAAAACCTTTTTTTTTTTCCTAAATGTTAAAAAAATTTTAAAAAAAAAACCCCCCAAAAAAAAACCCCCTTTTTTTTTTTAAAAACAAAACCCCCCCTTTTTTTTTTTTTTTTTCTGGTTTAAAAATTTCCCCTTTTTTGGTGGCCCAAAGGGGAAAAAATTTTTTAACCCAAACTTTTAAAATCCCCCCCCCCAAAAAAAAATTTTTAAAAATTTTTTTTTTAAAAAAAAAAAAAAAAAAAATTTTTCCTAAACCAAACCCTTTAAAATTTTAAAAACCCCAAATTTAAATTTTAAAACCAAAATTTTTTTTTAAAAACCCCCCCTTTTTTTTTTTTTTTTTTTTTTTTTTTTTAAAAAACCTTTAATTTTTCCTTTTAACCCCCTTTTTTTTTTTTTTTAAAAAAACCCCCTTTTAAACCCTTTTGGGGCCGGGAACCAAAAAAAAAAATTTAAAAACCCATTTTTTTCCCTTTTTTTTTTTTTTTTTTTTTAAAAAATTTTTTTTTTTTTTAAAAAAGGGAATTTTTTTTTTTTTTAAAAACCCAAAAAAAAACCCCCCAAAAAAAATTTGGCTTTGGGTTTTTAAAAGGGTTTTTTTTTAAAAAAACCCAAAACCCACCCCAGGTTAAAGGGGTTCTTCTTCCACTTTCCCAGCTGGGAAAATCCAGAAACGTCGCCCACCTCCTGAGGCTACTGTACTTTTGTACAAACACCACGACTGTCAAACCGACAGGACTCACAGAGCCACGGTGACCTCACCCCAGAAGATGAGGAGCCGACCCACATCTGCACCCCGACCACCACAGAACGCCACGGAGTCAATGAAACGCCGATCGCTAAAACCAAGCGACACAGGACGACTGGTCCTGACTGACCCAAGGGCTGCTGATGCAACAGATGACTTCCACGATGATGATGATGAGCCTGAGGAGTTCCATGACACCAGCGACGAGTCTCTGGTTCCGCCCTGGATCAACCCAAACCCACCTTGCTGCAAAAGGTTCTTCACAGAGGTCTGTCACATCAACATGTATGAATAAAACACACACTAAGAATGATAAAAATCATCTCACGCAACACATAAGAAACACAAAACATCAGCAACTTAATTCATTTATTATGGAAATACGACAGACAGGACACAATCATTTACTGTTTATTCTGAATACTTGCACTTAACCTTTATCTGAGTCTTCACAGGAGGGAGACATGGCTGCAGCCCTCTCCCCTGTGCTCCGAATGTGGTGAACATCAGCAGGAGAAGAAATGCTTCTCCCACCTCCTCTACTTGCTGGGAATCTCTGTTGTTCAGACACCACTGTCAATGACTCACACACATTAACTTTTCACTTACCTGGACTGGCCAAGGATGCGACATCTGTGAGGAACGACCTGAAGAAACCTGCAATAAAAGAATATCAGAGACTTTCTGAAACTGCACTCACCTGTTAAAACCTTCAGTTCCTCTTATTTTCATCACTACATGTTAAACTGTCTATAATGCAACCTAACTTTTTAATTTCTATCATGATTATGTTCACAATTCTTGCAGCCTTTAACTGTTTTTGTGATCCTGTTCTGTCTTTACCATTCTTGTTGTGGCTCCTATGCAGGATGATTCTGAGTTTTAACCCCAAACTAACTTTAATCCTAACCCTAACCTTTCATTCCACACGCCTAAACGGAACCTTTAAATTTATTTTTAATTTCTAACGAAAAACACAACCCTAATCCTAATCAGAACCCATTCGGTGGGCTCGCTTAAACAGAATCATTTAATTTCTAACGAAAACACAACCCTAATTCTAATCAGAACCCATTCGATGGGTTCGCCTAAACGGAACCAGTCCTTTAATATTTATTTAATTAATTTTCTATTTGAATTAAACACTGACTTATTTGCCTAATCTTAACTTTCTTTTGAATATAATCTCCCTTGAATTTAATTATTACCTTTATCTTTTTGGAACCGAGGAGCCACAACAACAATTATATTACACTTACTATTTTATCTTAATTAATATTTCGTTTGCTGTGATCCAGTGTGATGTTTATTACCTTTTGGTGCATGAGAGAGAGAGTCTTTATATTAGCCATCAGAAACCTCAGCTATGCAGAGCAGGTCCAGTAGGGGGCAATCACACCCCACCGCCTGGCTGAGGTTTCCATATAAGGCATTAGCCTCACAACTCCATTACCCATCATCCTTAGCATGTTGACAACTTGGCACGAAAAAAATTTTCCACTCATTCTGGCCACACCGCCATTGAAGTAGCACCTACCTGGTAAGTTCTCCTGCTCCAAAACTGTTTTTGCTTTTCACTTTGCCATTTATGCCTGATGAAGATCTGTTTTTGTATCGAAACGTCGATAGGCAACATACATTCAACACAGTTGAGCACCGCTTTGAGAGTTGTTTTTGAGGCTTTTAACTGCCACACATCGAATACTTTTCGATTAAAAAGTTGTTTCTAACTTACTTTTGACTCTGCCATCACTCTTTCCCGTAAACAATCTTTACCGCTTATTTATATAATTTTTGTCACAAAATGACGTTTTTTTTCGATTTAAGAAAACTTTTCACGATTTAAAACAATCATTACGGGCCATCGCCATTCTTCATTTTACGGAGGCGAAACCAACGCCCTTTCGCCGAGCCACGGGTTGCGCGATGGCTCGTGCCTCACCTGCTCTCCCTAAAGGGGATTCTGGGACCCCTTTCAAAATTCTAACCGCCAATACCTCACGCCGTCCGTGGCTTTTAACTCCCACCGCCGGAGATCGCCGGAACGCACTCAAGATGGCGACGCAGACTGCTCCAACTCCAGCGCACCAAAACAACACAACAGGTACGATCGAACAGTACTAGACACGCAAGCACGAGCACACGCTCACATCAGGATTGATAATGCAACAGTCCCACTTAGACTGCCTGCACCGGATGAGGATTTTGCTCAACTTTCCAGACTGTTTTATAAAATCATTAAATTATGCCACCATTTAAATAATGTGGCCCTGATGATGATGATGATAGGATCCTTCCTCCATCTACCACATGATGCACCAACTTTGTGCAATGATCAGACCTGCATTTCCTGACCACACTATTTGTGCTGACATTAAATATAATGCACAACAATGGTGCTCATCCACGCTGAGAGCTCTGGAGCAGCACTATTCCACCTCCTCTCAGACCTCCTTTCTGATGTGGCCTTAATATTGCCCCGAACCTGGTCCTCTCCTTCTTGGTGGCCACCAGATGGGCTAAAAGAACTTTCCTAGACTTCACCAGAACACCTTGGACAGAGCAAAGCAGCTCATTACTTCTCAAGCAGCAGAAATGAGACCACAAGCAGACCTGGACACGGTTCCCTCATCCCGCCCACCTGCCACATCTGATCCTCCGCCTCACCTGCAGTTTTAGCTCCTCCGCCTCAACTGACACTGGCCATCCAGAACCGACAACCTGTGGGCCCCATCATCCTTCTTCTTCCACTTTCCCAGCTGGGAAAACCAGAAAACGTCGCCCACCTCCTGAGGCTACTGTACTTCTTGTACAAACACCACGACTGTCAAACCGACAGGACTCACAGAGCCACGGTGACCTCACCCCAGAAGATGAGGAGCGACCCTGCACATCTGCACCCCACCACCAGAACGCCACGGAGTCAACAAACGCCGATCGCTTAAACCAAGCGACACAGGACGACTGGTCCTGACTGACCCAAGGGCTGCTGATGCAACAGATGACTTCCACGATGATGATGATGAGCCTGAGGAGTTCCATGACACCAGCGACGAGTCTCTGGTTCCGCCCTGGATCAACCCAAACCCACCTTGCTGCAAAAGGTTCTACAGAGGTCTGTCACATCAACATGTATGAATAAAACACACACTAAGAATGATAAAAATCATCTCACGCAACACATAAGAAACACAAAACATCAGCAACTTAATTCATTTATTATGGAAATACGACAGACAGGACACACCTCTCATTTACTGTTTATTCTGAATACTTGCACTTAACCTTTTATCTGAGTCTTCACAGGAGGGAGACATGGCTGCAGCTCCTCTCCCCCTGTGCTCCGAATGTGGTGAACATCAGCAGGAGAAGAAAATGCTTCTCCCACCTCCCTCTACTTGCTGGGAATCTCTGTTGTTCAGACACCACTGTCAATGACTCACACACATTAACTTTTCACTTACCTGGACTGGGCTGCGATGCGACATCTGTGAGGAACGACCTGAAGAAACCTGCAATAAAAGAATATCAGAGACTTTCTGAAACTGCACTCACCTGTTAAAACCTTCAGTTCCTCTTATTTTTCACTACATGTTAAACTGTCTATAATGCAACCTAACTTTTTAATTTCTATCATGATTATGTTCACAATTCTTGCAGCCTTAACTGTTTTTGTGATCCTGTTCTGTCTTACCATTCTTGTTGTGGCTCCTATGCAGGATGATTCTGAGTTTTAACCCCAAACTAACTTTAATCCTAACCCTAACCTTTCATTCCACACGCCTAAACGGAACCTTTAAATTTATTTTTTAATTTCTAACGAAAACACAACCCTAATCCTAATCAGAACCCATTCGTGGGCTCGCTTAAACAGAATCATTTAATTTCTAACGAAAACACAACCCTAATTCTAATCAGAACCCATTCGATGGGCTCGCCTAAACGGAACCAGTCCTTTAATATTTATTTAATTAATTTTCTATTTGAATTAAACACTGACTTATTTGCCTAATCTTAACTTTCTTTTGAATATAATCTCCTTGAATTTAATTATTACCTTTATCTTTTGGAACCGAGGAGCCACAACAACAATTATATTACACTTACTATTTTATCTTAATTAATATTTCGCTTGCTGTGATCCAGTGTGATGTTTATTACCTTTTGGTGCATGAGAGAGAGTCTTTATTGTTAGTTATCAGAAACCTCAGCCATGCAGAGCAGGTCCAGTAGGGGCAATCACACCCCACCGCCTGGCTGAGGTTTCCATATAAGGCATTAGCCTCACAACTCCATTACCCATCATCCTTAGCATGTTGACAACTTGGCACCTAAAAAATTTTCCACTCATTCTGGCCACACCGCCATTGAAGTAGCACCTACCTGGTAAGCTCTCCTGCTCCAAAACTGTTTTTGCTTTTCACTTTGCCATTTATGCCTGATGAAGATCTGTTTTTGTATCGAAACGTCGATAGGCAAATACATTCAACACAGTTGAGCACCGTTTTGAGAGTTGTTTTTGAGGCTTTTAACTGCCACACATCGAATACTTTTCGATTAAAAAGTTGTTTCTAACTTACTTTTGACTCTGCCATCACTCTTTTCCGTAAACAATCTTTACCGAAGCTATTTATATAATTTTGTCACAAAATGACGTTTTTTTTCGACGATTTAAGAAAACTTTTCACGACGAAAACAATCATTACGTCATCGCCATTCTTCATTTTACGGAGGCGAAAACCAACGCCCTTTTCGTCGAGCCACGGGTTGCGCGATGGCTCGTGCCTCACCCGTTCCCCCGAAAGGGGGATTCTGGGACCCCTTTCAAAATTCTAACCGGCCAATACCTCACGTCGTCCGTGGCTTTAACTCCCACCGCCGGAGATCGTCGGAACGTACTCAAGATGGCGACGCAGACTGCTCCAACTCCAGCGCACCAAAACAACACAACAGGTAATGATCGAACAGTACTAGACACGCAAGCACGAGCACACGCTCTCACATCAGGATTGATAATGCAACAGTCCCACTTAGACTGCCTGCACCGGATGAGGATTTTGCTCAACTTTCCAGACTGTTTTATAAAATCATTAAATTATGCCACCATTTAAATAATGTGGCCCCTGATGATGATGATGATAGGATCCCTTCCTCCATCTACCACATGATGCACCAACTTTGTGCAATGATCAGACCTGCATTTCCTGACCACACTATTTGTGCTGACATTAAATATAATGCACAACAATGGTGCTCATCCACGCTGAGAGCTCTGGAGCAGCACTATTCCACCTCCTCTCAGACCTCCTTTCTGATGTGGCCTTAATATTGCCCCTGAACCTGGTCCTCCCTTCTTGGTGGCCACCAGATGGGCTAAAAAGAACTTTCCTAGACTTCACCAGAACACCTTGACAGAGCAAAGCAGCTCATTACTTCTCAAGCAGCAGAAATGAGACCACAAGCAGACCTGGACACGGGTTCCCTCATCCCGCCCACCTGCCACATCTGATCCTCCGGCCTCACCTGCAGTTTTAGCTCCTCCGCCTCAACTGACACTCGCCATCCAGAACCGACAACCTGTGGGCCCCATCATCCTTCTTCTTCCACTTTCCCAGCTGGGAAAACCAGAAAACGTCGCCCACCTCCTGAGGCTACTGTACTTCTTGTACAAACACCACGACTGTCAAACCGACAGGACTCACAGAGCCACGGTGACCTCACCCCAGAAGATGAGGAGCGACCCTGCACATCTGCACCCCCCGACCACCAGAACGTCACGGAGTCAATAAACGCCGATCGCTTAAACCAAGCGACACAGGACGACTGGTCCTGACTGACCCAAGGGCTGCTGATGCAACAGATGACTTCCACGATGATGATGATGAGCCTGAGGAGTTCCATGACACCAGCGACGAGTCTCTGGTTCCGCCCTGGATCAACCCAAACCCACCTTGCTGCAAAAGGTTCTACAGAGGTCTGTCACATCAACATGTATGAATAAAACACACACTAAGAATGATAAAAATCATCTCACGCAACACATAAGAAACACAAAACATCAGCAACTTAATTCATTTATTATGGAAATACGACAGACAGGACACACCTCTCATTTACTGTTTATTCTGAATACTTGCACTTAACCTTTATCTGAGTCTTCACAGGAGGGAGACATGGCTGCAGCCCTCTCCCCTGTGTCCGAATGTGGTGAACATCAGCAGGAGAAGAAAATGCTTCTCCCACCTCCTCTACTTGCTGGGAATCTCTGTTGTTCAGACACCACTGTCAATGACTCACACACATTAACTTTTCACTTACCTGGACTGGGCTGCGGCGCGACATCTGTGAGGAACGACCTGAAGAAACCTGCAATAAAAGAATATCAGAGACTTTCTGAAACTGCACTCACCTGTTAAAACCTTCAGTTCCTCTTATTTTTCACTACATGTTAAACTGTCTATAATGCAACCTAACTTTTTAATTTCTATCATGATTATGTTCACAATTCTTGCAGCCTTAACTGTTTTTGTGATCCTGTTCTGTCTTACCATTCTTGTTGTGGCTCCTATGCAGGATGATTCTGAGTTTTAACCCCAAACTAACTTTAATCCTAACCCTAACCTTTCATTCCACACGCCTAAACGGAACCTTTAAATTTATTTTTTAATTTCTAACGAAAACACAACCCTAATCCTAATCAGAACCCATTCGTGGGCTCGCTTAAACAGAATCATTTAATTTCTAACGAAAACACAACCCTAATTCTAATCAGAACCCATTCGATGGGCTCGCCTTAAACGGAACCAGTCCTTTAATATTTATTTAATTAATTTTCTATTTGAATTAAACACTGACTTATTTGCCTAATCTTAACTTTCTTTGAATATAATCTCCTTGAATTTAATTATTACCTTTATCTTTTGAACTGAGGAGCCACAACAACAATTATATTACACTTACTATTTTATCTTAATTAATATTTCGCTTTGCTGTGATCCAGTGTGATGTTTATTACCTTTTGGTGCATGAGAGAGTCTTTATATTAGCCATCAGAAACCTCAGCTATGCAGAGCAGGTCCAGTAGGGGCAATCACACCCCACCGGCCTGGCTGAGGTTTCCATATAAGGCATTAGCCTCACAACTCCATTACCCATCATCCTTAGCATGTTGACAACTTGGCACGAAAAAAATTTTCCACTCATTCTGGCCACACCGCCATTGAAGTAGCACCTACCTGGTAAGCCTCCTGCTCCAAAACTGTTTTTGCTTTTCACTTTGCCATTTATGCCTGATGAAGATCTGTTTTTGTATCGAAACGTCGATAGGCAAATACATTCAACACAGTTGAGCACCGCTTTTGAGAGTTGTTTTTGAGGCTTTTAACTGCCACACACATCGAATACTTTTCGATTAAAAAGTTGTTTCTAACTTACTTTTGACTCTGCTATCACTCTTTCCGTAAACAATCTTTACCGAAGCTATTTATATAATTTTTGTCACAAAATGACGTTTTTTTCGATCAAGAAAACTTTTCACGACGAAAACAATCATTACGTCATCGCCATTCTTCATTTTACGGAGGCGAAAACCAACGCCTTTTCGCCGAGCCACGGGTTGCGCGATGGCTCGTGGCCTCACCTGCCTCCCCTAAAGGGGATTCTGGGACCCTTCAAAATTCTAACCGCCAATACCTCACGTCGTCCGTGGCTTTAACTCCCACCGCCGAGATCGCCGGAACGTACTCAAGATGGCGACGCAGACTGCTCCAACTCCAGCGCACCAAAACAACACAACAGGTACGATCGAACAGTACTAGACACGCAAGCACGAGCACACGCCTCACATCAGGATTGATAATGCAACAGTCCCACTTAGACTGCCTGCACCGGATGAGGATTTTGCTCAACTTTCCAGACTGTTTTATAAAATCATTAAATTATGCCACCATTTAAATAATGTGGCCCCTGATGATGATGATGATAGGATCCTTCCTCCATCTACCACATGATGCACCAACTTTGTGCAATGATCAGACCTGCATTTCCTGACCACACTATTTGTGCTGACATTAAATATAATGCACAACAATGGTGCTCATCCACGCTGAGAGCTCTGGAGCAGCACTATTCCACCTCCTCCTCAGACCCTCCTTTCTGATGTGGCCTTAATATTGCCCCTAACCTGGTCCTCTCCTCTTGGTGGCCACCAGATGGGCTAAAAAGAACTTTCCTAGACTTCACCAGAACACCTTGGACAGAGCAAAGCAGCTCATTACTTCTCAAGCAGCAGAAATGAGACCACAAGCAGACCTGGACACGGTTCCCTCATCCCGCCCACCTGCCACATCTGATCCTCCGGCCTCACCTGCAGTTTTAGCTCCTCCGCCTCAACTGACACTGCCATCCAGAACCGACAACCTGTGGGCCCCATCATCCTTCTTCTTCCACTTTCCCAGCTGGGAAAACCAGAAAACGCCGCCCACCTCCTGAGGCTACTGTACTTTTGTACAAACACCACGACTGTCAAACCGACAGGACTCACAGAGCCACGGTGACCTCACCCCAGAAGATGAGGAGCGACCCTGCACATCTGCACCCCACCACCAGAACGCCACGGAGTCAATAAACGCCGATCGCTAAAACCAAGCGACACAGGACGACTGGTCCTGACTGACCCAAGGGCTGCTGATGCAACAGATGACTTCCACGATGATGATGATGAGCCTGAGGAGTTCCATGACACCAGCGACGAGTCTCTGGTTCCGCCCTGGATCAACCCAAACCCACCTTGCTGCAAAAGGTTCTACAGAGGTCTGTCACATCAACATGTATGAATAAAACACACACTAAGAATGATAAAAATCATCTCACGCAACACATAAGAAACACAAAACATCAGCAACTTAATTCATTTATTATGGAAATACGACAGACAGGACACACCTCTCATTTACTGTTTATTCTGAATACTTGCACTTAACCTTTATCTGAGTCTTCACAGGAGGGAGACATGGCTGCAGCTCCTCTCCCCTGTGTCTCCGAATGTGGTGAACATCAGCAGGAGAAGAAAATGCTTCTCCCACCTCCCCTCTACTTGCTGGGAATCTCTGTTGTTCAGACACCACTGTCAATGACTCACACACATTAACTTTTCACTTACCTGGACTGGGCTATATGCGACATCTGTGAGGAACGACCTGAAGAAACCTGCAATAAAAGAATATCAGAGACTTTCTGAAACTGCACTCACCTGTTAAAACCTTCAGTTCCTCTTATTTTTCACTACATGTTAAACTGTCTATAATGCAACCTAACTTTTTAATTTCTATCATGATTATGTTCACAATTCTTGCAGCCTTAACTGTTTTTGTGATCCTGTTCTGTCTTACCATTCTTGTTGTGGCTCCTATGCAGGATGATTCTGAGTTTTAACCCCAAACTAACTTTAATCCTAACCCTAACCTTTCATTCCACACGCCTAAACGGAACCTTTAAATTTATTTTTTAATTTCTAACGAAAACACAACCCTAATCCTAATCAGAACCCATTCGGTGGGCTCGCCTAAACAGAATCATTTAATTTCTAACGAAAACACAACCCTAATTCTAATCAGAACCCATTCGATGGCTCGCCTAAACGGAACCAGTCCTTTAATATTTATTTAATTAATTTTCTATTTGAATTAAACACTGACTTATTTGCCTAATCTTAACTTTCTTTTGAATATAATCTCCTTGAATTTAATTATTACCTTTATCTTTTGAACCGAGGAGCCACAACAACAATTATATTACACTTACTATTTTATCTTAATTAATATTTCGCTTTGCTGTGATCCAGTGTGATGTTTATTACCTTTTGGTGCATGAGAGAGAGTCTTTATATTAGCTTTTCATCAGAAACCTCAGCTATGCAGAGCAGGTCCAGTAGGGGGCAATCACACCCCACCGGCCTGGCTGAGGTTTCCATATAAGGCATTAGCCTCACAACCCATTACCCATCATCCTTAGCATGTTGACAACTTGGCACGAAAAAAATTTTCCACTCATTCTGGCCACACCGCCATTGAAGTAGCACCTACCTGGTAAGCTCTCCTGCTCCAAAACTGTTTTTGCTTTTCACTTTGCCATTTATGCCTGATGAAGATCTGTTTTTGTATCGAAACGTCGATAGGGCAAATACATTCAACACAGTTGAGCACCGCTTTGAGAGTTGTTTTTGAGGCTTTTAACTGCCACACATCGAATACTTTTCGATTAAAAAGTTGTTTCTAACTTACTTTTGACTCTGCTATCACTCTTTTCCGTAAACAATCTTTACCGGCTTATTTATATAATTTTTGTCACAAAATGACGTTTTTTTTTCGAAGAAAACTTTTCACGATTTAAAACAATCATTACGCCATCGCCATTCTTCATTTTACGGAGGCGAAACCAACGCCCTTTCGTCGAGCCACGGGTTGCGCGATGGCTCGCGGCCTCACCTGCCTCCGAAAGGGGATTCTGGGACCCCTTTCAAAATTCTAACCGCCAATACCTCACGTCGTCCGTGGCTTTAACTCCCACCGGAGATCGCCGGAACGTACTCAAGATGGCGACGCAGACTGCTCCAACTCCAGCGCACCAAAAACAACACAACAGGTACGATCGAACAGTACTAGACACGCAAGCACGAGCACACGCTCTCACATCAGGATTGATAATGCAACAGTCCCACTTAGACTGCCTGCACCGGATGAGGATTTTGCTCAACTTTCCAGACTGTTTTATAAAATCATTAAATTATGCCACCATTTAAATAATGTGGCCCCTGATGATGATGATGATAGGATCCCTTCCTCCATCTACCACATGATGCACCAACTTTGTGCAATGATCAGACCTGCATTTCCTGACCACACTATTTGTGCTGACATTAAATATAATGCACAACAATGGTGCTCATCCACGCTGAGAGCTCTGGAGCAGCACTATTCCACTCTCCTCTCAGACCTCCTTTCTGATGTGGCCTTAATATTGCCCCGAACCTGGTCCTCTCCCTTCTTGGTGGCCACCAGATGGGCTAAAAAGAACTTTCCTAGACTTCACCAGAACACCTTGGACAGAGCAAAGCAGCTCATTACTTCTCAAGCAGCAGAAATGAGACCACAAGCAGACCTGGACACGGTTCCCTCATCCCGCCCACCTGCCACATCTGATCCTCCGCCTCACCTGCAGTTTTAGCTCCTCCGCCTCAACTGACACTCGCCATCCAGAACCGACAACCTGTGGGCCCCATCATCCTTCTTCTTCCACTTTCCCAGCTGGGAAAACCAGAAAACGCCGCCCACCTCCTGAGGCTACTGTACTTTGTACAAACACCACGACTGTCAAACCGACAGGACTCACAGAGCCACGGTGATCTCACCCCAGAAGATGAGGAGCGACCCTGCACATCTGCACCCCGACCACCAGAACGTCACGGAGTCAACAAACGTCGATCGCTTAAACCAAGCGACACAGGACGACTGGTCCTGACTGACCCAAGGGCTGCTGATGCAACAGATGACTTCCACGATGATGATGATGAGCCTGAGGAGTTCCATGACACCAGCGACGAGTCTCTGGTTCCGCCCTGGATCAACCCAAACCCACCTTGCTGCAAAAGGTTCTACAGAGGTCTGTCACATCAACATGTATGAATAAAACACACACTAAGAATGATAAAAATCATCTCACGCAAACACATAAGAAACACAAAACATCAGCAACTTAATTCATTTATTATGGAAATACGACAGACAGGACACACCTCTCATTTACTGTTTATTCTGAATACTTGCACTTAACCTTTATCTGAGTCTTCACAGGAGGGAGACATGGCTGCAGCCCTCTCCCCAGTGCTCCGAATGTGGTGAACATCAGCAGGAGAAGAAAATGCTTCTCCCACCTCCCTCTACTTGCTGGGAATCTCTGTTGTTCAGACACCACTGTCAATGACTCACACACATTAACTTTTCACTTACCTGGACTGGGCTGCGATGCGACACATCTGTGAGGAACGAACCTGAAGAAACCTGCAATAAAAGAATATCAGAGACTTTCTGAAACTGCACTCACCTGTTAAAACCTTCAGTTCCTCTTATTTTTCACTACATGTTAAACTGTCTATAATGCAACCTAACTTTTTAATTTCTATCATGATTATGTTCACAATTCTTGCAGCCTTAACTGTTTTTGTGATCCTGTTCTGTCTTACCATTCTTGTTGTGGCTCCTATGCAGGATGATTCTGAGTTTTAACCCAAACCAACTTTAATCCTAACCCTAACCTTTCATTCCACACGCCTAAACGGAACCTTTAAATTTATTTTTTAATTTCTAACGAAAACACAACCCTAATCCTAATCAGAACCCATTCGTGGGCTCGCTTAAACAGAATCATTTAATTTCTAAATCTAAAACACAACCCTAATTCTAATCAGAACCCATTCGATGGCTCGCTTAAACGGAACCAGTCCTTTAATATTTATTTAATTAATTTTCTATTTGAATTAAACACTGACTTATTTGCCTAATCTTAACTTTCTTTTTGAATATAATCTCCTTGAATTTAATTATTACCTTTATCTTTTGGAACTGAGGAGCCACAACAACAATTATATTACACTTACTATTTTATCTTAATTAATATTTCTGTTTGCTGTGATCCAGTGTGATGTTTATTACCTTTTGGTGCATGAGAGAGAGTCTTTGATATTGTTTTTCAGAAACCTCAGCCATGCAGAGCAGGTCCAGTAGGGGCAATCACACCCCACCCGCCTGGCTGAGGTTTCCATATAAGGCATTAGCCTCACAACTCCATTACCCATCATCCTTAGCATGTTGACAACTTGGCACGAAAAAATTTTCCACCTATTCTGGCCACACCCGCCATTGAAGTAGCACCTACCTGGTAAGCTCTCCTGCTCCAAAACTGTTTTTGCTTTTCACTTTGCCATTTATGCCTGATGAAGATCTGTTTTTTGTATCGAAACGTCAGATAGGCAAATACATTCAACACAGTTGAGCACCGCTTTGAGAGTTGTTTTTGAGGCTTTTAACTGCCACACATCGAATACTTTTCGATTAAAAAGTTGTTTCTAACTTACTTTTGACTCTGCCATCACTCTTTCCCGTAAACAATCTTTACCAAGCTATTTATATAATTTTTGTCACAAAATGACGTTTTTTTTCGACGAAGAAAACTTTTCACGACGAAAACAATCATTACGCCATCGCCATTCTTCATTTTACGGAGGCGAAAACCAACGCCTTTTCGGCCGAGCCACGGGTTGCGCTGATGGTCTCGGCCTCACCTGCTCTCCGAAGGGGGATTCTGGGACCCCTTTCAAAATTCTAACCGCCAATACCTCACGTCGTCCGTGTGGTTTTAACTCCCACCGCCGGAGATCGCCGGAACGTACCAAGATGGCGACGCAGACTGCTCCAACTCCAGCGCACCAAAACAACACAACAGGTACGATCGGAACAGTACTAGACACGCAAGCACGAGCACACGCTCTCACATCAGGATTGATAATGCAACAGTCCCACTTAGACTGCCTGCACCGGATGAGGATTTTGCTCAACTTTCCAGACTGTTTTATAAAATCATTAAATTATGCCACCATTTAAATAATGTGGCCCCTGATGATGATGATGATAGGATCCCTTCCTCCATCTACCACATGATGCACCAACTTTGTGCAATGATCAGACCTGCATTTCCTGACCACACTATTTGTGCTGACATTAAATATAATGCACAACAATGGTGCTCATCCACGCTGAGAGCTCTGGAGCAGCACTATTCCACTCTCCTCTCAGACCTCCTTTCTGATGTGGCCTTAATATTGCCCCCTAACCTGGTCCTCTCCTTCTTGGTGGCCACCAGATGGGCTAAAAAAGAACTTTCCTAGACTTCACCAGAACACCTTGACAGAGCAAAGCAGCTCATTACTTCCTCAAGCAGCAGAAATGAGACCACAAGCAGACCTGGACACGGTTCCCCTCATCCCGCCCACCTGCCACATCTGATCCTCCGCCTCACCTGCAGTTTTAGCTCCTCCGCCTCAACTGACACTCGCCATCCAGAACCGACAACCTGTGGGCCCCATCATCCTTCTTCTTCCACTTTCCCAGCTGGGAAAAACCAGAAACGCCGCCCACCTCCTGAGGCTACTGTACTTTTGTACAAACACCACGACTGTCAAACCGACAGGACTCACAGAGCCACGGTGACCTCACCCCAGAAGATGAGGAGCGACCCTGCACATCTGCACCCCGACCACCAGAACGTCACGGAGTCAACAAACGTCGATCGCTTAAACCAAGCGACACAGGACGACTGGTCCTGACTGACCCAAGGGCTGCTGATGCAACAGATGACTTCCACGATGATGATGATGAGCCTGAGGAGTTCCATGACACCAGCGACGAGTCTCTGGTTCCGGCCTGGATCAACCCAAACCCACCTTGCTGCAAAAGGTTCTACAGAGGTCTGTCACATCAACATGTATGAATAAACACACACTAAGAATGATAAAAATCATCTCACGCAACACATAAGAAACACAAAACATCAGCAACTTAATTCATTTATTATGGAAATACGACAGACAGGACACACCTCTCTCATTTACTGTTTATTCTGAATACTTGCACTTAACCTTTATCTGAGTCTTCACAGGAGGGAGACATGGCTGCAGCCCTCCCCTGTGCTCCGAATGTGGTGAACATCAGCAGGAGAAGAAAAATGCTTCTCCCACCTCCCTCTACTTGCTGGGAATCTCTGTTGTTCAGACACCACTGTCAATGACTCACACACATTAACTTTTCACTTACCTGGACTGGGCCATGTATGCGACATCTGTGAGGAAATCGACCTGAAGAAACCTGCAATAAAAGAATATCAGAGACTTTCTGAAACTGCACTCACCTGTTAAAACCTTCAGTTCCTCTTATTTTCACTACATGTTAAACTGTCTATAATGCAACCTAACTTTTAATTTCTATCATGATTATGTTCACAATTCTTGCAGCCTTAACTGTTTTTGTGATCCTGTTCTGTCTTACCATTCTTGTTGTGGCTCCTATGCAGGATGATTCTGAGTTTTAACCCCAAACTAACTTTAATCCTAACCCTAACCTTTCATTCCACACGCCTAAACGGAACCTTTAAATTTATTTTTAATTTCTAAACGAAAACACAACCCTAATCCTAATCAGAACCCATTCGGTGGGCTCGCCTAAACAGAATCATTTAATTTCTAACGAAAACACAACCCTAATTCTAATCAGAACCCATTCGATGGGTCTCACTTAAACGGAACCAGTCCTTTAATATTTATTTAATTAATTTTCTATTTGAATTAAACACTGACTTATTTGCCTAATCTTAACTTTCTTTTGAATATAATCTCCTTGAATTTAATTATTACCTTTATCTTTTGGAACTGAGGAGCCACAACAACAATTATATTACACTTACTATTTTATCTTAATTAATATTTCGCTTTACTGTGATCCAGTGTGATGTTTATTACCTTTTGGTGCATGAGAGAGTCTTTATATTAGCTGATCAGAAACCTCAGCTATGCAGAGCAGGTCCAGTAGGGGGCAATCACACCCCACCGCCTGGCTGAGGTTTCCATATAAGGCATTAGCCTCACAACTCCATTACCCATCATCCTTAGCATGTTGACAACTTGGCACCTAAAAAAAAAAAAAATTTTCCACTCATTCTGGCCACACCGCCATTGAAGTAGCACCTACCTGGTAAGCTCTCCTGCTCCAAAACTGTTTTTGCTTTCACTTTGCCATTTATGCCTGATGAAGATCTGTTTTGTATCGAAACGTCAGATAGGCAACACATTCAACACAGTTGAGCACCGCTTTTGAGAGTTGTTTTTGAGGCTTTTAACTGCCACACATCGAATACTTTTCGATTAAAAAGTTGTTTCTAACTTACTTTTTGACTCTGCCATCACTTTTTCCGTAAACAATCTTTACCGGTTATTTATATAATTTTTGTCACAAAAATGACGTTTTTTTCGACGAAAAAACTTTTCACGATTTAAAACAATCATTACGCCATCGCCATTCTTCATTTTACGGAGGCGAAACCAACGCCTTTTCGCCGAGCCACGGGTTGCGCGATGGCTCGTGCCTCACCTGGCTCTCCTAAAGGGGATTCTGGGACCCTTTCAAAATCCTAACCCTCAACCCTAACCCCAACCCTACCCTACCCAACCCTAACCCCAACCCTAACCCTAACCCTAACCCTAACCTAACCCTAACCCTAACCCTAACCCTAACCCTAACCCCTATCTAAACTTAACCCATATTTGGACCCTAATTGGCTAAACCATCAATTTGAAGATCTAACCCTCAACCCCAACCCTAACCCTAAACCTAACCTCGATAAACCGATAAACTTGGATTCCTGACCTGGCCTGACCCCTCATCTCTTGGAGGTAGTGGGAATGACGGCCTAGGTTGGGGACTGGGGAAGGGGAAGAGGGGTTGGAGGATGGGGGAGGGGAGGGAAAGATAAAGGAATTCTAACCCTAATCACTAAATTAACCTATAATTTGGACTAAATATAAAAACTAACAATTCTAAAGTCCTTTTCGGATACTGCCTCTAGCCCTATTTTGCACCTAGCTGCCTAACTCCTGACAGTGCTGTGAACCTGCCCTAACTTAATTTGACCAAACCCATTATTCACTTCATATTGATGAGACCCCTGAGGAATGAATGCCAGGAGAGTGAGATGATTAGCCCTGAAGAAGAATTGTGCGCGAGCCACTTTATTGGAGGAAAGCGAGAAATGGAGGAGGAAAAAGCAGAAAAGGAGGGAAGAATGCTCGACTGAGGAAGAGCAAAGGAAGAAAGAGGGATAGAGAAAGAAGAAGAAAGGGATACTTTACCCACTCACCGCCGGCCCTGGGCAAGACGTTAAACTGCAACCTAAAAGAAAAGAAAGGGTTAGAAGAAGAATAAGGAATAGAACAACCACTTACCTGGAATCTGGAAACCATCACCTCCAAAGAAAAGAAGAGAAGAGAAAATTACACGGGAAGATAGAAGATTAAAGGTATACAAGCTTGGCCCTTTAAGCCAGCGGTAGTAATGGCACAAAATTGCCACTCAGCTTCTGGTCGGTTACAGCCCCCTGATGAAGGCCAGACTATGGCCGAAACGTCATGACTCCTGGCCGACTCCTCTAAGACATTCAGACGTGAAAGTCCAATTTTGAAACCCCGCACCACTATCTTCGGATGGTGGGTCTCTAGTGTCCGCTGGGACAAACTTAGGAGGAACGTCCTGAGGAGTGAGTGCACCAAAGTCCATCCCAGGCTCAGGGTGGATTTTTCTTTCCTTAACTCTAACCTCCTTGCCGGGCACTGTCAGGATTGGCCCCAAGTGAGTACCATACACGGATTTTTGTTGAGCCTCCCAAGCCCTATAGCTAACCTGAACCTATACCATCTCCTTTAACCTAATCCACTCCTCTGTATTGCCTAAACTTAACCTATTCAAACCCCCATCTAAACTTTGCAACCCATATTTGGACCCTAATTACTAAACCACTAATTTGAAGATTCAACCTCAACTCCCAACCCTAACCCTAAACCTAACCCTATAAACCTGAGCAACCTGACTCCTGACCCTGGGCCTGACCCCCGCCTCCCTCTTGGAGGTAGTGGGAATGGGACGGCCTAGGGTTGGGGACTGGGGAAGGGGAAGAGGGTTGGGAGGGGATGGGGGAGGGGAGGGAAAGATAAAGGAACTCCTCTAACCCTAATCACTAAATTAACTCATAATTTGGACTAAATATAAAAAACTAACAATTCTAAAGTCCTTTTTTCGGATACTCGCCTCTAGCCCTATTTCCTTGCACCCAAGCCTAACTCGACAGTGCTGCTGTGAACCCGCTCCTAATCCTAATTTCCGACCAAACCCATTATCTACGCTTATATTGATGAGACCCTGAGGAATGGAATGCCAGGAGAGTGATGATGATTTAGGCCCCTGAAGTTGAAGAATTCCTGAGGCGAGCCAATTTTATTGGAGTGAAAGCAGAAAAATGGAGGAGGAAAAAGCAGGAAAAGGAGGGAAGAATGTCGACTGAGGAAGAGCAAAGGGAAGAAAGAGTGGATAGAGAAAGAAGTTGAAGAAAGGGATACTTACCCACTCACCAGCCCTGGGCCCAAGCACGATTAAACTGCAACCTAAAAGAAAAAGAAAGGGTTAGGAAGAAGAATGTTGGAATAGAACAACCACTTACTCTGGAATCTGGAACCATCACCTGTTAAAAAGAAGAGAAGAGAAAATTACAATGGAAGATAGGAAGATTAAAGGTATATGCTTGGTTCTTTAAACAGCTTAGTAATGGTATTAAATCACCACTCAGCTTCTGGTCGGTTACAGTCACTCTGATGAAGGCCAGACTATAACCGAAACGTCGCCGACTCCGGCTTTAATTCCCAAGATATCCATAGACGTGAAAGTCCAATTTTTGAAACCCCGCCCACTATCTCTCGGATGGTGGGGTTCTTGTGTCTCGCTTGGGACAAACTTAGAGGAACGCCCCTGAGAGTGTGAGTGCACCAAAGTCCATCCCCAGGCCTGTTAGGGTGATTTTCTTCCTTGAATTCCAACTTTACCGCACTCATTGTGACTCGGATTCCCAAGTGAGTACCACGGATTTTTGTTGGAGCCTTTAAGCCCCATAGCTAACCTTGAACCCATACTTACCCCCCTTAACCTAACCACCTCTCTGTATTGCCTCTAAACTTAACCTATTCGAAACCCCTTGTATCTAAACTTAACCTACCCATATTTGGACCTCGTACTGGCCAAACCACTCAATTTGAAGATTCAACTCCTAACCCTAACCCTAACCCTAAACCCAACCCTCGGGAGTAAACTGATAATCCTGACTCTCTGACCTTGGGCCTGACCCTGGGCTCTTGGAGGTAGTGGGAATGACTACTCAGGGGTTGTGGGACTGGGGAAGGGAAGAGGGTTGGGAGGGGCTGTGGGGAGGGGGAGGGAAAGATAAAGGAATTCTAACCCCAATCACTAAATTAACCCATAATTTGACTCAAAGATAAAAAAACTAACAATTCTAAAGTCCTTTTTCGATACTGCCTCTAGCCCTATTTTTAAATTTGTTTCTCTAACTCCCATAGTGCTGGGTGGAACCCGCTCCTAATCCTAATTTGACCTCAAAACTCATTATCCACGCCATATTGATGTGAGACCTCTGAGGGAATGAAATGCCAGGAGAGTGAGATGATTAGGCCCCTGGAAGAAGAATTCCAGGTTGTTTTTACCTTATTGGAGGAAAGCGAGAAATGGAGGAGGAAAAGGAGGAAAAGGGAGGGAAGAAATGTCGACTGAGGAAGAGCAAAGGGAAGAAAGAGGGATAGAGAAAGAAGAAGAAAGGGATTACTTACTCACTCGCCGCCCTGGGCAAGACGTTAAACTGCAACCTAAAAGAAAAAGAAAGGGTTAGAAGAAGAATAAGGAATAGAAATAAACCACTACCTGGAATCTGGAACCACCACCTAAAAGAAAAGAAGAGAAGAGAAAATTCAGACGTGGAAGATAGAAGATTGAAGGTATATGCTTGGTCCTTTGAATAGCGTAGTAATGGGTACAAAAATTGCCACCAGCTTCTTGGTCAAGCGACAGCTGCCTCTGGATGAAGGCCAGACTATGGCTGAACGGCCGCGACCTGGCCGACCTCTAAGACATTCAGACGTGAAAGTCCACACCTTGAAACCCCCACCCCACTATCTCTCTGGATGGTGGGTTCTAGTGTCCGTTGGGGACAAACTTTAGGGAGGAACGTCCCCTGAGGAGTGAGTGCACTAAAGTCCATCCCAGTAGGCTCAGGGTGGATTTTTCTTCTTAACCTAACCTTGCATGGGCACTTGGGTCAGGATTGGCTTCAAGTGAGTACCACGGACTTTTGTTGAGCCCTAAGCTCCTATAGCTAACTCTTGAACTCTATACTTACCCCTCTTAACCTAAATCCACTCTCCTCTGTATTGCCTAACTTAACCTATTCGAAAACCCCTCATCTAAACTTAACCCATATTTGGACCCTAATTGGCTAAACCACTAATTTGAAGATCTAACTCCTAACTCCAACCCTAACCCTAAACCTAACTCCCCGGGATAAACCGAGCAAACTCTGGACTCCGGGACTCCTTGGGCCTGACCCCGCTCCTTTGGAGGTAGTGGAATGACTATTTAGGGTTGGGGGATCAAAGGGGAAGAGGCTGGGAGGGATACGGAGGGGAGGGAAAGATAAAGGAATTCTAAACTCCTAATCACTAAATTAACCTATAATTCTTGACTAAATATAAAACTAACAATTCTAAAGTCCTTTTTCGATACTGCCTCTCCAGCCCTATTTTGCACCTAAGCCTAACCTCGAATAAGTGCTGTGAACTGTTCTTAATCCTAATTTGACCAAACCCATTATCTACGCTTATATTGATGAGACCCCTGAGGAATGAATGCCAGGAGAGTGAGATGATTAGTACTCTGAAGAAGAATCGCAGCTTGTTTTACTTTATTGGAGGAAAGCGTAGAAATGGAGGAGGATAAAGCATGAAAAGGAGGGAAGAATGTCGATCATTGAAGAGCAAAGAGCAGAAAGAGGGATAGAGAAAGAAGAAGAAAGGGATACTTACCCACTCCACCGGCGGCCCTGGGCAAGACGTTAAACTACGCAAACTTAAAAGAAAAAGAAGAAAGGGTTAGAAGAAGAATAAGGAATAGAACAACCACTCTACCTGGAATCTGAACCACTCACCCAAAGAAAAGAAGAGAAGAGAAAAATTACAATGGAAGATAGAAGATTGAAGGTAAGCATGGTTGGTCCTTTAAATAGCTTTGCACGGCAATGGCACAAATTGCCACTCAGCCTTCTGGTCGGTTACAGCTACTGATTTAGGCCAGACTATATCGTAAACGTCATGACCTGGCCGACTCCCAAGACATCTCAGACGTGAAAGTCCAATTCTTGAAACCCCGCCCACTACCTTCGGATAGTGGGTTCTTAGTGTCCGCTGGGGACAAACGCAGGAGGAACGCCCTGAGGAGTGAGTGCATTAAACCAATCCCAGGCTCAGGTGTGGATTTTTCTTTCCTTAACTTCCAACCCTAACCCTAACCCTATCTCTGGACCCCTAACCCTAACCCCTTAATTTCTGTACTTAAACCCTCCCTGGACCTAATCCTAACCTGAACCTCTCACACTTCTTGCCTAAACAGAATTATAATTTAATCCCTTACTAAACTAAAATCTCATTTTCAATTAATAATTTATTAAACTCACTTTGGACTTAACTTTAATATTTAAAATGACTATAATATAACAATAATATATTTTTGAATTTCATTGTAGTCATGGGACAATTGTCTGAATATGTCCATATGCTCAATTCTTTGTATTTATTTAATTCCACAACCTGATTTGCTGCGCCCCTTTAATACCATTGTATAGTCAATTCCATCCACCAGAGGGAGCTTTTGTACTGTTTACCACGCCATTTGTAGTTCTTTAATCCGTGAACACGATTCACAGTTCCCATCATGCATTGCATGTTTTTCACTTGGTCGAGGAGCCGAGAGAAAAAACTCCTCATCCATTTTGGCGATATTGTTCTTGCTCAAGCAACACCGACTCGGTAAGCCTGTTCTATAACTGTCGTTCTTATTCCTTATACATTGCCTCTATGCCTGATGAAGATCATATTTTGCATCGAAACGTCGCGTGCAGGCAACTTATTCTGATACAGTTGAGCTTTTTTTCACACTATTTGTGACTGTTTGAAAACTTCGAAAACATCGAAAATTAAAAAGTTGATAAACACATCTTTTTTGACCTCACACCAACCTTCCTTCTTGATTATTTTACCTTTTTTGGATTATTTTACCAATTTTGGCCACCACAATGACATTTTTATCGACGGAAACCCCTGAAAAGACGACGACAACAATTACGCCATCGCCACTCCCCCGGACCGCAGAGGCGATAGCTTTCGCCCACGAGTGTCGGACTGAGGTTCGTGAACACCAGGATGGCTTCAGGCCTCGCCTGGGTCCCCTTTCGAGGGACTGGACACCACCTCAAAACCTAACCGGCCAATACCTCCTGGTTTCCGGCCCTTTAAATCCGACTGTCCAAGACGACGGAGCTTCAAGCACGGGCGAAACGGACAATGCCGATTCCAGTGCACCAAGTTGCAGCTTCAGGTACCGCCACCTAATCTCAGACATTTTCATGCCACAACCTTGGCTCTGACAACAATCATGTAAACACGAGCACAGGTTCTGATGACGCAGCAGTTCCACCGACTGCCTGCACCAGACGCCGAACTCGCAGAACTCTCACGAACCTTTACAAAATTATTAAATTATGCCATCACTTGATCACGTGGTTCCTGCTGATGATGATAAAATTCCATCTTTCATTCGCAACATGATGCACCACCTCTGTGTTATGCTTAAACCAGCATTCCCTGACTCTGAAATCTGCAAAACAATCAAACACAATGCACAGCAATGGTGCTCTGTGACACTCACCACCTGGAGCAACATTATTCCAATCTTTACACGACCCATTGTCTGATGTGGCAAAATACTACCCGAAATTTGGTCCTCTCCTTTCTGGTAGCAACCAGGTGGGCCAAAAGAATTTTTGAATCTCCACCAATCCACACTGAATAGAGCAAACTACTCATTCAGTCTCACACAATGGAACTGAGACCTCTGCAGCGCCGGACACAGCTCCTCCTCTCTCACCCACCTGTCATGGCGATGGATCCTCCAGCTTCACCTGCAGTGACAGCTCCTCAGCCTGACTGACAGCCTCACCTGGACCCGACGCCTCTTCTGCCTCATCACCCCTTCTTCTACCCCCAGTGGGCAAAACAAAGAAGCATCGCTCACCTCCCAAGGCCTCAACGACTGCTTTACCTGCGCCCGCCACTTCCTCAACGACAGGACCCATGGGCACCAGCACGACTCGACTTCAGGGATGATGAGCGACCCTGCTCACCTGCACCTCAACCGCCAAAATCCCAGAAGGTCAACAAACATCTGCCACTCAAACGGAGTGACACAGGACAACTCATTCCCACTGACCGGAAGAAGACAGAGACATCAAACACTCACCACCATGATGACAAAGCTGAGGAACCTCACACAATTAGAAATATATTTTTCACATAGCTTCAAAGAAAAATTATACACCAGCACTGACACATTAACCCACACAACACACATAAAATCAAAGAAATATAAAAACACTAACCTTATTTATGGACACATTAGACAGGACACACATTTTTACGATTTGTTTATTTTCATTACCTGTATTAATCTCTATTTGAGTCCTCACAGAAGGGGTGACGACTCCAGTTCTCTCCCTCTCGATCCGGTGCTATGAATAATCATGCAGGAGGAAAACGCCTCCTGCCTCCTCCTACTCACCAGATCTCACAACTGATCAAGCACCTCTGTTACTTACCTGTACAACTTAATATTGTATACTTACCTGCAACTTCCTTTTGTGAATTTGTCCTGTCTTTCTTTCAATTGTCGTGGCTCCTGAAAAGGGATGATGTAGTTCTTTAACCTCACACCAACCCTAACCCTAATCATAACCATTTATTTTAACACGTCTAAACAGAACCAACCATAATTCATAATTTCTAACCCCTCATTGGACCTTTTTTAGCGCAACCATCATCCCATCTTAAACTTAATCTTCTCAGATACTCACCTAAATAGAACCAATTTTAATTTCAATTTCTAACCCCTCCTGGACCTAATCCTAACCTGAACCTCTCTTGGCACTTGCCTAAACAGAATTATAATTTAATCCCTATCTAAAACTTAACCTCATTTCAATTAATAATTTATTAAACTCACTTGGACTTAACTTTTAATATTTAAATGACTATAATATAACAATAATATATTTTTGAATTTCATTGTAGCCACGACAATTGTCTGAATATGCGTCCATATGCTCAATTCTTGTATTTATTTAATCTCCACAACTCTGGATTTGCTGCGCCTTTAATACCATTGTATAGTCAATTCCATCCACCAGAGGGAGCTTTTTGTACTGTTTACCACGCCATTTGTAGTTCTTTAACCGTGAACACGATCACAGTTCCCATCATGCATTGCATGTTTCTTCACTTGGTCGAGGAGCGAGAGAAAAAAATCAGTCCATTTTGGCTTACATTGCCCTTGCTCGCAACACCGACTCGGTAAGCCTGCTCTATAACCGTCGCTCTTATTCCTTACACTGCCTCTATGCCCGATGAAGATCATATTTTGCATCGAAACGCCACAGTAGGCAACTTATTCTGATACAGTTGAGCTTTTTTCATTAATTATTTGTGACTGTTTGAAAACTTCTCGAAAACATCGAAAATTAAAAAGTTGATAAACACATCTTTTTTTTTGACTCTGACCAACCTTCCTTCTTGATTATTTTACCTTTTTGGATTATTTTTAACCAATTTTGGCCACCACAATGACATTTTTTATCGACGGAAACCCCTGAAAAGACGCACAACAACACTACGCCATCGCCACCTCCCGGACCGCAGAGGCGATAGCTTTCGCCCCACGAGTGTCGGACTGAGGTTCGGTGGAACACCAGGATGGCTCGTGCCTCGCCCGGTTCCCTTTCGAGGGGACTGGACACCCACCCCAAAACCCAACCTCAACCCTAAACCTAACCCCTAACCCTCAACCCTCAACCCAAGACGTTAAACTGCAACCTGAAAAAAGAGAAAATAAATTAGAGAACAAATTTAAAAGAAGCAATTCACGGCTCTAAAGTAAAAATTGCAGCAATCAATTTTTAGGAAGGAGGCAGCAGTGCACGGGCAATTTTTAAGCAGCTAACGCCATTCTAGGCAGCCTGTTTCCAAGACAGCTAGCGCCTGATGAAGACCTTTCAGGCTCGAAACGCTATGCCAAAGCTGTCTTCCGCATCCAACACAAGATGTGTAATTTTTGAAACCCCACCACCTTAGGTGGTGGAAACCCTAAGGGCTGGGGGCCCACTCTGGATCACACCTCTCGCAGAAAGTGCACCAGGTTTTCTAAGGAGAAAACTTTTTCCTAACCTTAACCCTAACCCTAACCCTAACCCTAACCTCTGAAGAGCAACATGCCATATCAGGCAGTTGTCTCCCGATCGGCCAGCGCCTGAGGAAGGCCTTTTTCAGGCTGAAACGCTGCGCGAACGCCGCCTGTTGCTATAGCTTTATGCTTAGTACAATTTTGAACCCCACCACCTTCGGGTGGTGGAACAACCATGGGCTTGGGGCCCACCCAAAGCACATCCTCTCGTAGAGAGTGCACAGGTTACCCTTAGGGAGTAACTTTTTCCTAACCCTAACCCTAACTCCTAACCCTAACCCTAACCCTAACCCTAACCCTTAGTATCAACGCCTAAACCTAACCCCTGTTTGTTTCTATCCACTATTAATTAACTCCTAGCTAATTCCCATCCTACCCTGTACTCTTTACCTCTTAGTTCTCGATTGGAGGCCATTTTGGACAAAGTACCTAAATCTAAGCTCATCATCTTTTAATGCCATCTATTCTGCCATTATTTCATATTTGATAGCCACCCAAGGAAATACCGAGAGAGCCTATTTCAAGAAGGCCACTGTAGACAAGGATCCAGTAGAGCCAATTTTATTATCGCATACTTAGCGCATAACATGGTATGAAAAAGGCAAAAAGTTGATTGAAGCCATGAGAAGAACCTGTAAAGAAGGACAAAGATTAGAGCTGCTAAGAACAAAGGATTCAGAAGAGACAGAGGATCAGTCGATGGAAGAAAAGACTAGAAGAAAGGAAGAACAAAGAACAAGAGGGAGTAAGAAGACGGGAAGAAGAAAGGAGGAAGAAAAGGATAGAGGAAAAGGAAGGAGAAAGGAAGAAAAGAGGACTTACCTTTTACTCACCTGGACCGGGAACCCTGGAAAAGAAGAAAAAGAGGATTAATTAAGTCATCAAAGACACTAAATTACTAATTGAACACTCCTACCTCACCGTCCTGGGCACGACGTTAAACCGCAACCTGAAATAAAATTTGGACAAAATTAGTCAATTTTTGAATGGGAGGGAGGTAGCATTGCACGGGCCAATTCCTTGAGCGACTAAAGCCATACCAGGCAGTCAAGCTCCAAGACGGTCAGCGCCTGAGAAGACCAATACCTGGTCGAAACGTCGCGCGTAACCCGTCTTCGCATCCAAACACAAGAGATGTGTAATTTGAACCCCACCACCTTAGGGTGGTGAAAAACTTAAGGGCTTGGGGCCCACCCCGAGCACACTCCTCAGCCGGAGAGTGCTCAGGTTTCTCTTAGGAGAACCTTTCTTCCTAAACCTACCCAGCCAGGTCCCGAGAGTGTGATGATGGGATGTGGTCCCTAGCCCTTTTGAGCCCCTTTCTTGCATGTTGTTATTCTCATTGGATTTGTACACCTACCCCCTAACCCTTTACAATAATCCTAACTAATTGATGGACACACCTAAACTTAACCAATTTGGAGTTCCCACTTAAATCCTAACCAATTCGATGGACGCCTAAATTTAACCCCCTTTAATTTGATCACACCCAACCCTATCCTAACCCTAAACAGAACCTAACCCTTATCAACGCCTAAACCTAACCCCTGTTTGTTTCTATCCACTATTAATTAACCCTAGCTAATTCCCATCCTACCCTGTACTTACCTCTTAGTTCCCGATTGAGGCCATTTTTGACAGTGCCTAATCTAAGCTCATCATCTTTTTAATGCCATCTATTCTGCCATTATTTCATATTTGATAGCCACCAAGGAAATACCGGGAGAGCTCTCATTTCAAGAAGGCCACTGTAGACAAGGATCCAGTAGAGCCAATTTTATTATCGCATACTAGCGCATAACATGGTATGAAAAAGGCAAAAGTTGATTGAAGCCATGAGAAGAACCTGTAAAAGAAGGACAAAGATTAGAGCTGCTAAGAAACAAAGGATTCAGAAGAGACAGAGGATCAGTCATGGAAGAAAAGACTAGAAGAAAGGAAGAACAAAGAACAAGAGGGAGTAAGAAGACGGGAAGAAGAAAGGAGGAAGAAAAGGATAGAGGAAAAGGAATGAGAAAGGAAGAAAGAGGACTTACCTTTACTCACCTGGACCGGGAACCCTGAAAAGAAGAAAAAGAGGATTAATTGTCATCAAAGACACTAAATTACTAATTGAACACTTACCTCACCGTCCCCTGGGCACCGACGCGCTAAACTGCAACCTGAAATAAAATTTGGACAAAAAATTAGTCAATTTTTTGAATGGGAGGGAGGCAGCATTGCACGGCCAATTTTTTGAGCTGACTCAGCCATACCAGGTGGTCAAGTGCTCCCAAGACGGTCAGCGCCTGAGGAAGACCAATACTCTGGTCGAAACGTCACACAGAAACCGCCTTTTCGCATCCAAACACAAGAGATGTGTAATTTTTTGAACCCCACCACCTTAGGGTGGTGGAAAAACTTAAGGGCTTGGGGCCCACCCTGAGCACACTCTCAGCCGGAGTGCTCAGGTTTCTCTTAGAGAACCTTCTTCCCTAAACTCAACCCTAACCCCTCAACCCCAACTCCTAACCCTAACCCCTAACCCTAACCCTAACCCTAACCCTAAACACCTGGATAAAAAAACAATAACACATACTTACTATATTTCAACATACTTACCTGGATAAAAAAACAATAAACCATACTTTACTAATAAATACATTCATATACTACCTGATGGAGTGGACGACGTTCACATGCCAAGCGTCGGCCAGCAACCCCGCCCCCCAACAGCAGGGACAGAAGGGGGACCAGGGTTTCGGGAGATGCCGGCAGGGGGATGGAGAGTGCTCGGCCTCTCCGGAAGGAGGAGGCCCCTTTTCTCCTTATCCCAACCCTAACCCTAACCCTAACCCTAACCTTAAACCCTAAACTCTAACCTATTTGAATTGATGCTCAAACCTAACCCCTGAATTAATTTGGATTTAACCCCTGAATTCTATCCTAACCCTAAGCTGAACCATAACCCTTTTTTATAACGCTCTAACCCTAACTCCTATCTGTATCTATCCACTTCAATTATTCCCTTAACCCCAGTTCTATCTAATTATTCCAGTCCTATCTTGTTTAATTTGTCCAGTCTAGCCTGTGGGTCCCGTTGGAGGCCATTTTTATTTCAGTAACTGATCTAAGCCCATCATTTTCTATGCCATTAATTCGGTCATTTTCTCAAAAAGCCACCCGACGAATAATTCCGGGAGAGTCTATTTATTGAAGGCCACTGTTGACAGGAAGTCCAGTTGAGCCAGTATTAGGACCTTGAGTAAGGCAGGAAATTGATGAGGCCTTTGAGAAGAACCTGTAAAGAGAAGAAGGAATACAATTAGAGCGCCTATGGACAGATAGTTGACGTGGAAGAAGAAAGAAGACTGGAGGAGAAAAGGAGAAACAAAGGAAGAACAGAGAACAGGAGGAAGGAAGAAGACAGGGATGGAAGAGAAAAAGGATGAATGAAAGGATAGAGGAAGAAAAAGAAGAAAGGAAGAAAAGAGGATACTTACCTTGTCTTACCTGAATCGAACCCCTGAAAAGAAGGAAGAGAAAGAAATTATTAATTAGGGTCATAAAACAGACAAAACATTTAATTGGATACTTACCTCACCGTCCTGGGCAAGACGTTAAACTGCAACCTGAAAAATTGGAGAGAAAATTAGTGAACAAATATTTAACAAGCAATTTACGGCACAAAATTAAACAGTAATTCGGCAATAATTTTTGGAAGGGAGGCAGTGCATCGGTAATTTTTAAGCGGCTGATGCCATTTTTTAGGCAGCCTGCTTCCAAGACAGCTAGCGTTTGATGAAGACCTTCTCAGGTTTGGGAAACGCTGCGCCGAAAGCTGTCTTCCGTGATCAAACACAAGATGTGTAATTTTTGGACAACCCACCACCTTCGGGTGGTGGAAAACTCAAGGGCTGGGGGCTCACCTGGATCACACTCTCTCTCGCAGAGAGTGCACCAGGTTTTCTCTTAGGAGAAAACCTTTTTTTTTCCTAAACCTATCCTAGCCAGGTCTCGAGGAGGTGAAGGGATGGTCCCCTAGCCTCTTCAACCCTTATCGCCTGCTTTTACCCCTAATTGGATTTTTGCACCCAACCCTAACCCTATACTAAACCTAACCAATTAGTGGTAACATACCTAAACCTAACCAATTTGGAATCCCTGTCAAAACCTAACCTATTTGAATTGGATGCCTCAAACCTAACCCCTGAATTAATTTGGATTTAACCCTGACCCTATCCTAACCCTAAGCTGAACCATAACCCTTTTATAACGCTCTAACCCTAACCCTATCTGTATCTATCCACTTCAATTATTCCTTAACCCCAGTTCTATCTAATTATTCCAGTCCTATCTTGTTTAATTTGTCCAGTCTAGCCTGTGGGTCCCGGTTGGAGTCCATTTTTATTTCAGTAACTGATCTAAGCCCATCATTTTCTCTATGCCATTAATTCGGGCCATTTTCTCAAAAAAAGCCACCGACTTAATAATTCCGGGAGAGCTCTATTTATTGAAGGCCACTGTTGACAGGAAGTCCAGTTGAGCCAGTATTAGGACCTTGAGTAAGGCAGGAAATTGATGAGGCCTTGAGAAGAACCTGTAAAGAGAAGAAGGAATACAATTAGAGCGCCCTATGGACAGATAGTTGATTTAAGAGAAGAAAAGAAGACTGGAGGAGAAAAGGAGAAACAAAGGAAGAACAGAGAACAGGAGGAAGGAAGAAGACAGGGATGGAAGAGAAAAGGATGAATGAAAGGATAGAGGAAGAAAAGAAGAAAGGAAGAAAAGAGGATACTTACTTGTCTTACCTGAATCGGGAACCCTGAAAAGAAGGAAGAGAAAGAAATTATTAATTAGGTCATAAAACAGACAAAACATTTAATTGGATACTTACCTCACCGTCCTGGGCAAGACGTTAAACTGCAACCTGAAAAATTGGAGAGAAAAAAATTAGTGAACAAATATTTAACAAGCAATTTATCGGCACAAAATTAAACAGTAATTCGGCAATACTTTTTGGAAGGAGGTGCAGCAGTGCATCGGTAATTTTTTAAGCTGCTACATGCCATTTTAGGCAGCCTGCTTCCAAGACAGCTTAGCGCCTGATGAAGACCTTCTCAGGTCGAAACGCTGCGCCAAAGCTGTCTTCCGTGATCAAACACAAGATGTGTAATTTTGGACAACCCACCACCTTCGGGTGGTGGAAAACTCAAGGGCTGGGGGCCCACCTGGATCACACTCTCTCAAGAGAGAGGCACCAGGTTTTCTTAGAGAAAACCTTTTTTCCTAAACCCAACCCCTAACCCTAACCCTAACCCTAACCCTAACCCTAACCCTATCCTCTCGAGGCTAAGTTGGCCTATTCCCAACCCCATTTCTTAACCCTAATCCTAACCACTCCCTTGACTAAATCCTAAACCTAACCAATCCCCGAGTGTACGCTACAAACTAACCTGTCTAAACCCTAATTTGGTTCCCCAACTAACTCTAATTTGATTTAAAACCCTAATTTGGCCTATTCTAACCCTAACCAATACTCAACCCTATTCCTAAACCTAACCCTTATCCCTACTCTAAACCCTAGCCCTAGTCTTATCTCTAACCCTCCTGTCTAAGACCATATATGACGCCATCTTCTGTTCTGGACTCTACTTTTTACTACATGCGGGCAGCTGATGCTGGACAGACGAGCCAAATTAAACGCAGAGGACACAATAACGAGGCCATTTAAGGTTGAGCCACAGTCGTTTATTGTTTATATGGGGATGGGGTCAAAGGACAGAGATGAGCCAGGAGATGAAGTCAAGAAACGGAGGGAAGACAGTAGAGAAGGAGAAAGCTAGAGGTTTAAGGAAAAGGAGGAAGGAGACGGAAAGGAAGGAACAGAGGAAGAAGAGAAGAAAGAAAGGAAAGAAGAAAAGCAGAAGAACACTTAACACCTGTAAAGTATACTTACCACCTGAAAAAAATACTTACCACCTGTAAAAAAGAGAAAAGAAAAAATTAAAAATACTCACCTTATACCTACTCTGGAACTCCCCGAACCGGCCACCTGAAAATAAAAGAAAATAATAATTAGTGATAATTCAAATTTATTTAAATAACTATTCTAAATGGGTACTTACCTTTAAATCCTAATTGGTCTGTCCTGGGCATGACGTTAAACTGCAACCTAAAACAACAAAAAGGCAAAATTAATTTAAATTTGGAGAATGAGTGAGGGAAGAAGTGTGTGTGTATGGTATGAAAGTGCCTCAGCCCGATAAGCTGCACTAATGGCAATCAGCCAGTCCCGCGAAAGGGAAGTCGGCTGCGCCTGAAGAAGGCCATAACACTGGCGAAACGTCGCGACAACAGCCGACTTTACTTCTAAAGACTCAGTGTCTAATTTTTGAAACCCTGATCACTAATTGGTGACAAAAAAACAACAACATGGAGGACTAGGGACCCAGCCCCAAGTCTTCCCCATGGCTGGACAGTGCCACTTCTGCCCTGGGTCCGCCCAGGGTAGAACCTTTTCAAAAAACCTAACCCTAACCCTAAGTTCATATCTTTGGCTACGAACATAATTGACACGTGATTCTTGTACATCTGGGGTCGGACTGACCTCCCAAAGTCAGTCCGTCAACTTTGGTGACTATAGCGCCACCTAGGTGAAAACGTTACTACCTAAAAGGGCATGTTGTATCAACTCAAATGACCTGAAACGTGCTCCAAACCACTTTCTGGGAGGTGATTTTTCGGAAAAACACTTGGCTGTTTTTGCCACCAACGAATCTGCCATTGAAATGAATAGCGAAATTCAAACGCAAATATCGCGAGAACGGTAAGTCCTACGACCTTGGAACCTTGATCCGTCTGACATAATTCGGCCATGCTGAACACGCTGGTGCTGTCCCCGAGTCTCTACGACCTACGGTTCCTGAGATATGGCTATTTCCGGTATAACTCGGAACCGGAAGTGACATCATCACGTAACTCGCAAGTGTCACACGTAGGTACACACCTCATGCACATGTGTACAAAATTTCAAGTCTATAACTCATTCCACCGTGGAGATATGGACATTTTAGAGGATCGAATTTCGATCGTAGTTATTACCCCCAGTACCTAACCCCTAACCCTAACCCTAACCCTAACCCTAACTTAACCCTCGCAACCCTAACCCTAATCCCTAACCCCTCGACCGCGCCTGATGAAGGGCATGAGAGCCTGAAACGTTGCTAACGGTCGACTTCATTTCTAGCAAAGACCCTGCTATGAAAAAATTCTTGACCTCCACCACCTTTGGGTGGTGGTGGGAACCCAAGGCTGAGAGATCTGCCTTCACCAATCCACTCTGAAGCGGAGAGAGTGCACTTGTTCTCTCCTCCGGAGAGAACCTTTTTCCTTAACCCAACCCTAACCCTAACCCTAACCTCCTAACCCTTTTTTATTAACACATACATTAGTGAATTTTGAAGGCCCAGAGAAGAGCCTCTAAGATGGATGAGACCTGGGAAGAAGAGGAGAGGGAGTCTAAAGAAGAAGAAAGGGAGGATCAGAGGATCAAAGGAGGAAAAGAAGACCACTTACCTGTAAAACATCACCTGAAAACCTGTGGGAAGGAAAGACATAATTAGTCACCAAATTGAACCTATAATTAGAGAACAAATACTACCAAAACCTCTTACTTACTCTGGAACCCCTAAAAGGAAGAAAAGCTGGCACAGGACACACTTCGAAACCCCTAAAAGGAAGAAACCTGTAAGAAGGAAATTTACTGGGAATATTTACCTTGTTAAGTAACCTCATCGGATGGAAAACCGTACAAATCCCATACTAGGGTGTGCAGAGAGATGAAGGTGAGAGTCTATTCCTGGCCCTGGCATGACGCGCAACTGCACCCTGGAGGAGCAGCTGGGCATCGGCCCGGGCGAGTAGGCCACATCAGGTTGCTTTCACCTGCTCGACTGCTACTTCGATGAAGGCCCAGGACGGGGTCAGAAACGCCATGCTAATCTGTCCACTTATTAAAACTGAAGCTAAGGAACAGCTATACGCAAATTTTTTTTAACTCCACCACCTTTTGGGTGGTGGAACCAAAAGCTGGGAAATCTGTCCTCACTAAATTCCATTCTGAAGAGGGAGGTACCGGTTCTCTCCTTCGGGAGAGAATCTTCTTTCTCAACTCCAACCTCAACCCTAACTTTTTTTTTCCTAACCTAACCCTAACTCCCAACCCTAACCTCCTCTAATCCTGCACCATATAGGTTTTCTTTAGAGAAAAAAACTCTTTTTCAAAAAAAAAACCCAACTCCAACCTCTAACCCTAACCTCCTAACCCTTGCAAAGGCATGTTGTATCAACCTTAAATGGCTCCGAAACGGTTTCCAAACCACTTTCTCTGGGAGTGGTGATTTTTCGAAAACACTGGCTGTTTTTATTAATTAAATCTAATCTCCTATTGAAATGAATAGCTAAATTCAAACGCAAATAGATCGCGTAGAACGGTAAGTCCTACGACCTGGAACCTTGATCCGTTCGACACAATTCGGCCATGCTGAACATACTCTGTACCATCCTCTGAGTCTCTGAAGAAGTTGACCCACGGTTCCTTCGAGATATGGCTATTTCCGGTATAACTCGGAACCGGAAGTGACATCATCACGTAACTGCGTTTCATTAATGTAGGTACACACCTCATGCACATGTGTACAAAATTTCAAGTCTATAACTCATTCCACCGTGGAGATATGGATTATTTTAGAGATCGGGAATTTCCTGATCGTGGTTGGCTACTCCCCGTACCTAAACCCTAACCTCAACCCTAACCTCTAACCCCTAACCCTAACCTAACCCTAACTCTAACCCCAACTCTAACTCCCTCGACCGCCGCCTTCGATGAAGGCATGAGAGCTCTAAACGCTAAAAGAACGTGTCGACTTTACTTATAGCAAAAGACCCGTTATGAAAAAATTCTTGACCTCCCCACCATCTTTTGGGTGGTGGGAACCCAAGGCTGAGAGATCTGCCTCAACCAATCCACCTTCCAGCCGGAGAGCGCACTGGTTCTCTCTCTCCTTCTCGGGAGAGAACCTTTTTTCCTTAACTCCAACTCCTAACCCTGTAACTCCTAACCTCTACTCCTTTTTATTAACACATATTAGTGAATTTTGAAGGCCTAGAGAAGAGTCAAGATGGATGAGACCTGGGGAAGAAGAGTGGAGTAGGAGTCTAAAGAAGAAGAAAGGGAGGACTTGAGGATCAAAGGAGGAAAAAGAAGACTACTTACCTGTAAAACATCACCTGGAAAACCTGTGGGAAGGAAAACATATAATTAGTCACCACCGTGAACCCATAATTAGAGAAATAAATACTTACCCAAAACCTAAATACTCTACCTGGAACCCCTAAAAGGAAGAAAAGTCATAATAGATACAACTCGAAAACCCCAAAAAAGGAAGAAACCTGTAAGAAGGAAATTTAATTGGAATACTTAAATTTTGTTAAGTAACTCACATCGATGGAAAACGCACAAATCCCATACTAGGGGGTGCAGAGTAGATGAAGGTGAGAGTCTATTCCGTCTCTTACATGACGTTAAACCGCACCCCTGAGGGGAGCAGTTGGGCACGGGCCCAAGTGGAGCAGGGCCATATCAGGTTACCCTACCTGTCGACCATCACGCCTGATGAAGGCCTTTGTAATGGTCGTAAACGCTGCAAGATCTTGCCCACTTATTAAAACTAGCTAAGGAACAGCTATGTTTTCTAATTCTTGAATCCTCCACCACCCTTTTGGGTGGTGGAACCAAAAGCTGGGAAATCTCGTCCTCACTAACCAACTCATTCTGAAGAGGGAGGCAATCGTTCTCTCTCCTTCGGGAGAGAATCTTCTTCCCTTAACCTTAACCCTAACCCTAACTTTTTTTTCCTAACCCTAACCCTAACCCCAACCCTAACCTCTGCACCAGGTTTTCTTTTAGAGAAAACTCTTTTTTCAAAAACCTAACCCAACCCCTAACCCTAACCCTAACCCTTGGGCAGCAGCATGTTGTATCAACTCCAAATGGCCTGAAACGCGTTCCAAACCACTTTCTGGGAGGTGATTTTCGAAAAACACTGGCTGTTTTTGCCACCAATCCAATCTCCCATTGAAATGAATAGCTAAATTCAAACGAAATATCATGAACGGGTAAGTCCCACGACTCCAACCTGATCCGTCTCGGAGATAATTCGGCCATGTTGAACACACTGGTACCATCCCCGAAGTTCTACGGGGACCTACGGTTCGAGATATATTATTTCCATATAACTCGGAATGGAGTGATATCATCACGTAACTCGCGTCACAGTTTGTGGTACACACCTTGGCGCACATGTACAAAATTTCAAGTCTATAACTCATTCCACCATGGAGATGTGGAATTTTAGAGGATCGGGAATTTCCGATCGGGTTATTACCCCTTACCTAACCCAACCCTAACCCTAACCCTAACCCTAACCCTAACCCAACCCTAACCCAACCCTAACCCTAACCCTAACCCTAACCCTAACCCTAACCCTGCGGAAAATGGAAAGGATACAGTTTCAGGAAATAGAAGGAAGAATGACTTGAGAAAGGAAGAAGGGAAAGAAGAAGGACGGAAGAGGAAAGAAAGAAGAGGACACGAGGAAGAAAAGAAAAGAAAGAGATACCTACCTTGGACCTTCCTGGGCATGACATTAAACTGCAACCTGGAAAAGAAAGAGGGTTGAGAAAGAGAAAAGAAGAAGAAAGACCAATTCGGACCTAAAAAGAAGAAAAACAAAAGGCACAATTAGAGACAAACAATAACAACAACAATTACAAACCCATACTTACCTGGACATAAAGAATACCAATCGGAACCTGAAAAAGAGAAAAAGAAAAAACATTACAACAAGGAAAACAATTCGGACACAATTCCAATCGAAAACACTTACCTGGTGGCAGGGACGAGTGTTCCCATGAGGGTAAAGGAAAATGACAAAACAGTCAACTGCAGTAGATGACGGTGGGGTCAAATCAAAACACAAAAGAATAAGACAATTCGGAACTAATTCTAATCGGAAACACTTACCTGGTGGCAGCAGATGAGGGTTCCCACCTGAAGGAAAAGCAAAAGAAGACCAAATAGTCTCGTGCTATGGATGACGGGGGGTCAAATTAACAATTATACACACAATTGGAAAAGGGAGAAATCAAATTTAAGCAAAAGAAGAAGACAAATTTGAAGACAAAAGAAACAAGAAGAAAGTCCAGAGAGAAGAGAAGAAAAGAAGAAGGAGGGAGGAAAGAATGGGAAGAGGGAAAGACCCGAGCCCAGAAAAGTGGCCAAGGACAAACATCCTTGGTCCCTTCAGGCGCC
>WFAA01000059.1:0-87285 GCA_009823395.1 Thamnaconus septentrionalis | reverse complement strand
ACAGTTTTTGCTTCTCCATGTTGTTCTTGATTTTGTTGTTGTTTTATTTCTTTAGCAGCAGTGAAGTTTCTCACCACATCCATATATTCATTACATTGTTACATGCAAGATGGTTTCCGCCTGTTGTGTGTGTGCTGTGCTTTATTTTTTTTTTTCTAGAGTACCCACACCTGCCTCTCCTGGCTTTGACCCGCTTCTCTCCTGTGATTGGAAAGCGGCGTCATGGAGGTTCAGTTTCCAATCGGAACAAAATTCCCTGCACCTGGTACCTGATTGCGCGCATCTGCTCTTTCTCCATTCTACAATTGATAAGACTACAAAGCTATGCCATCGCATCCGCTGGGCTGTCTTCTGATTACGGCTGCCCTCTCTGTAGACGCAGCTTTTCTTGAGACAATAGTGCTGTTTCTCAGTCGCCCGGTACCTGGCCTTTTTTTGATAGCTGCTTATTAGATTTTTGTGTTAACACAACTGTGGAGCGGGGTCAGGATTTTGAGATTCAAATACAGATTGGTTTATTTTGTCGGGGTTTTATTCTATGTTTGTAGCTACACTTCAGGTGTAGGGGTGCTGGTTTCTGTATTTTGGTTTTATATACTATAGGGATAGAAGAGTCTTTGGTTTTCCTGCTCCGTTCGCTGCCATTTTATTTCGTGGAATTATAGATTGTAGCTCATTGAGTCCTTTATGTATATTCTGTTTTGCTTTAACCCATCCATCGGGCCTCCTTCAGTTCCGTTATTTTGTTTTGTTTGTTGCCCTTTCACCACCTTCCAAACAGGGCGCAATAAATTTACTTCCACTGCTAACACACTGCGGGCTTTGTGTTACTTTCCTTTCCTCTAGCGAGCCGGGTTGTAACATAAATGGGGCTCGTCCCGGATTTTCTAACTGCTAAAGGAGTCCTGGAGAAAAAAAAGTAAGTCTTGTGTCCTGTATTTTGATTTGTTTGGGGTACTTTGTTTACTGGGGTAAATTGTCAGTTGTGCCATGTCGCAGTTTGATTTAAACAGCTTCTTAGCTTCCTTCGCTTAGTGTGGGATTGATAGTTGTCGAAAAGATGATTTGGCCCAAATAGCAATTCACTTTGGTCTCATAGTTCCTAAATCCATTTTGAAATGAGAACTTAAAGCCCTGGTGATCAGCAAGTTGGTGCAGGAAAAACTTGTAAAATTACCAGTGCAGATTGCATCAACTGCGTGGAGGATGTTAACCTGGGTGGAGAGGCTCGCTGCCTACCACTTGAGAGTACTCCCTGCTGACGCTGATGTGGGAGAGGGCCCTGCTCTGGCGAAGAGGCGGAGGTAGAGAAGCCACCAACAACGTTGCCCTCGCCACGACCCTCTCTCCTTCCCTCAGCAGCCCGGGATCTAAAGAGCGTGCTCGCTAAAAGATCTGCCTGGCACGTCTCCAATTTGAATCGCAGGAGAAGATTCAAGCCCGCAGGCTGAATTACAGTTTCAACAACAGCTTGAGATTAAGAGGATGGAGATTGAGGCTGAGAAAGCTATACAACTACGTGAAGCTGGAGCTTGAGGCTCAGAGGCTGACTCCAAGAGTCAAAAATGTCCTCTGGTCTGGTGAGTAAATCTTCCTTCTGCCACCTCTCCACCCGGAGCGCTTTGATGTTGGTAAAAACATTGTTTTAGTACCCACCTTCCGTGAGACCGAAGTTGATTCCTATTTTCTGCATTTGAACGCATTGCTAATGCCTTTACAGTGGCCACCTGAAGCATGGGCCCTTTACTCAGTGTGTAAGATATATGGGAAAGCTCAAGAAGCTATAGCTGCACTCCTGTGGAGGAGAGTTTACACTATGAATCGGGTAAAACTGCCATTCTTCGTTCTTATGAGTTGGTGCCTGAAGCCTACAGGCAGAAATTTAGAAACCACAAGAAAGCCCCCTAACCCAATCTTATGTTGAGTTCGCAGAGAAAAGGGAATACTTTTGATAAATGGAGTGCTGCTTGTAAAGCCAATGATTTTGACTTTTGAGAGAACTAGTTTTGATGGAGGATTTTAAAAATGTTTACCAGAACGCATTGTTGTGTATATAAAATGAACAAAAGGTTCCTAAACTTTCCTCTGCTGCAGTGTTAGCTGACGAATTTGTCCTAACTCATAGGACAGTTTTCTCCCCAGATTCTAGGGAAAAATCACATCAACCTTCAGCTCGCCAAAACCCTGTACCTAGAACTGGTCCAATAAAAGAGAATAGAGAGTGTTTTTACTGCCATAAGCCTGGACACCCCTCATCTCGAACTGCTTAACTCTTAAACGACAACAGTCTGTTTCCGAACGTGTTTCAACCAAAAGGTGTTGGGTTAATCAAACGGAACCCAACGTCAATGTTGTTTCTGGCAGTGCAACGCCTGATACCAGTTTTGAACCCTTTATTTTGAAGGCATGGTTTCGCTGATAGGTGAACCAGAAGAATAACGCCCAGGCGCATTCTGCTTGCCGATACCGTGGTTCGTAATCTCTAACCTCATTACGCATTGTCCTTCTCAGATCGCTCTTATTGTGGTTTCCGGTGTGGTGTCATGGCGCAGTATCGAAATGGGTTATAGCCCCTCACCCGTGATACAATCGTGTTCATATTCAGTCCAACCTAGTAACTGGGTTTTTCCCTGTCGCTGTTTGCCCTGCATTACCGATTAACGGTATAACACCTTAATGGGTAACGATATCGGCTGAAAATTTGGAAAAAGTTACACCGCACCAGAAGTGCTAGACGCCCTCAGTGCCCAGAACCCGCAAAATCAGCCCCTGTACTGTTCCTTCATGTGTTGTCACCCGTGTTCAAGCCCGCAAGACTGGCACCAACATTAACTCTGTTCCTCTGTCCGATAGTTTTCTGATGCCTATCTTTTCAGGAGAGAGATGGGGCGGAGAAGGAAACTAAATGCCCTGCCGAATCGCGCGTGCCTGTGTGCCTGGGCAAGAGTGCTTCAAACGTTCTGCTCCCAACAGCTTATCCCTTCCTGTGTCTTTGCATGAACCTTGGGCGCCTGCACAAAAGGATGACCCAACGCTACAAAAATGTTTCTCAAGTGTGGTGAGTGCAGACCAAACGAGAGGTGAAAGGGTTTCCTATTTCTTAGATAACGGCATCCTGATGCGCAAATGGTGCCCCCCACTAGCTGATTGTGATTGGAATGTTGTGTTTCAAGTAGTTGTGCCCTCCGTATATCGATCTCAAGTCTTAAGCATAGCTCATGACAGTCAGTGGTCTGGACACCTTGGTGTTACAAAAACATATCAACTCGTGCTCAAGCATTTTATTGGTCAAGTTAAAGTCAGATGAAGCGAAACACTGCCGCCCTGTCATGTATGTCAGATCGCTGAAACCCAACCAGGTCATCCGCCTGCTGCCTTTGCACCCCATTCCTGCAATAGGAGAGCCGCTCGAGCGCATCATTATTGATTGTGTTGGCACAAGCATTCGAACAAAAAGCGGAAACCAATATCTCCTTACCATTATGTGCGCTTGCCACTGCTTTTCCTGAAGCCATCCTGCGCGAAACATCACTGCTCGATCTGTTGTTAAAGCGTTGACCCGTTTTTTCACCACGCTTGGCTCCCCCGGTAATCCAAACCGATCAAGGTACAAATTTAAGTCTGCTCTGTTTAAATGTCCTCAATACTAAAGGTGCAGCACGCCTCCCAGTCCCTATCATCCTCAATCTCAGGGCGCTAGTAGAGCTGGCATCAGACTCTCAAATCCATGCTTAGACAAATATTGTGCAGAAACGGCCCGGAACTGGGATGAGGGAATTCCTTTTGTCGATTTGCTGCCCGTGAAGCTGTGCAGGAATCCTTGATTCAGTCCCGCTGCACTTGTGTTTGGTCACACACCTCATGGACCTCTTAAAGTCGCTTACAGGAAAAGTTTTTGTCATCAACTTCACGACCCGCTAACGTATAGATTTCGTTAGCAAATTCCGAACGTTTGTTTCGAGCCCACTCGTTTGCCAAGAAGTCTCTCTCATCTTCCCAATCCGCTATGAAATGCCGCTTTGATCGCTCCGCCGCCCCCCTGGCCAATTTCAGGTTGGGATAAAGTTCTTGCATTGCTGCCCATCCCTGGCCCGCGCTTTCAGCCAAGTTCTCCGTCCATACGACATCGCCGAACGCCTCTTAGTGACACCGACATGCCATCAGTACCCCTGACACTGTATGAAGGGGTGTATCCGGAAATATCCGGCACAGCAAACTTCAGGCAAATCCTGCTGTTTCTCGGAGGTATCCGGGTGTATGCGTAATGTGTTATGCGGGCCTGCAAATTCCTGAATACAGCAGGTTTTCAGGAGCTGCCTCGAAAGTCGCTAGCTGGTGGCTTGGCCTTCAAATGCAAATGATATGGATGGGGCTGAGCACACATTCCACATGCAGTGTGACCCGCCATTGTTCTACTTCACACTTCAGTGGAGACACGTGACTGCAATCAACCAATGGAGCGCTTGCCTGACGTCAGGGTGTGAAGCGCGAACCACGTCCGGGACCACAATCACAGCCAACTCAAAACAGTTCACTGTATTTGTTGCTCATTTCTCGCTGAGGATGTCCTGCAAACGAAACCTGGATTTCTGTGGAAAGCCAAATTGGGAGAATAGTCCAGCAGCAACACCGCTGGAGTCAGGAGAGTTTGGGAACCATTTCCACGCACTCTCCTGCGCCTTCATGCAGATGACCAGTCCCAACGCAGTGAATCGTCAGATTCAGAAAGTTGGACGCGCTCATGGATACTGTAAATAAGCGGCTGGACAGGATGGAGCTCGATGCTTTGCAAGGCTCAGAGAGGAACCCAGGGTCGCCAGAGAAAAGGAGCCGCATCAAGAAGAAACTGCCTCTGTTTCAGTAAGTTTGTTTTTGTTGTCTTCGATATGTGTGTGTGTGTGTTATATATATATATGATTACTGATATATTTTAGCACTTTTTACGTTGGGTTGCCTATGGAATGGACCAATTATTAGGCTACTTTATCCCATGTGATTGTGAATTTAACCTTTATACTTTGTTTTTTCTCTTTTTACAGGAAGTTGTGCGAAGGTTGCACAATGGGCTAAAAACAACACGCACAGATAAGATCCACAGACAAGGTAAGATAACGTTTTTGTTGGTGGAAAGATTATTTCATCTGTAATTCCAGCCTGTGCCTTAATTTCTCCAGGCCATTATACCCTCCTAACACCTGGCCTTTGTTTCACAGTGTATCTTCCCCACAACCAGGGGTGACAACACAACTTTGAGGGAAGTTTCTTTGGCTCTTGCTGGATGTGGAGCCTGAAGTCACAATGGTGTGAGTCACAATGTCCTATGGCTCTAAAACATAAATAAAACTGAGACTTAAAATCAGTTTCATTTATCAAAACATCTTTCTCTCTTATCTCTCACACTGCTCTACTGTATATGTTGAGTTTGATAATTAATTAAACCCCATTTCTTTGGTCTATAGCATCCTGCAAGACGTACTTGGAGACGATTCGGAAGAGTTACAGGATGAACCAGGGATGAGAATCTTCAGAAGAAAGTGGAGAACAGGCTTGTTGTACGCATGAGGCAAAGGAAGAGAAGAGTAGTGAGACCACATTTCCCCATGTAGTAACATGGGAAATGACTTCTAATTAAGAGTAACTTTATTAACTTCCCCACTTTGATGTGTTCAGTGGTCTAACTCCTGTTTTCCTGTGCTTATGCAGCTGTACAACGCGAGAGCTGGTGTCCTCCAAACTGGGGAAGAGGGCCTGTGGGGACTGCAACAGTGGAGACCTCAAGTGTCCCAAGAGGAGGACTCCACCTGGATGGAAGGCCAGTGGGTTGTCCGGCCCACCCCCGCAGTGCAGAGTTGTCGACACTGTGTGGTGTGCTCCAGCAGAGACTGACATTGACCAAAAAATATGTTGTAACCTCACCGGCAGAGACTTGATTCACTTGAGGCCATAGGCCACTAGTGTTCTTTAAATGGCATACGTAGCAGCAGTGCTCATATTTTGTATTTTGTATATTCTATTGTCCTTTGTACAAAGCTTTTGATCAGAAAACGTGTAATTCATCTCAAGTGACATATATATGTACATTATACATATGATAATATACTAATAATAATAAATAAAAGGAATAAAATAAATACAATAAATAAAAATAATATGTAAATTTAAATTAAAATAACAAGCTCCTCCCACACACTGGACCAATGGGAAGGGGTTTTTATAGGAGGGGCAAGACATTGTTCAATTTTATTCAGAGTGCAGCCTGTTGGACCAAGGTGTGAAATGCAAATATTCCCCCAGCAAGCACCCAGGGGATTGGTCTACTATGGCAACCAGGTGTGAAAATGCAAATTAGGCTCTGGCCCCCACCAAAATGTAGGAAGGTATTATAGAGTATCCAGGAGTATTCCGGCCTGTAACAACAGGATACTCCTGGATACCTTGAATATCTGAGCTGTATCCAGGGAGTTTACAGGAATATCTCAGTCTGATGACATGGCTTTTCATGCAGTGTGAGCGCAAACGAAAAACCTGAGTTTGTCACATAAACATGTTAAAACAATACCACCCCAGATCAAGACGGGCCAGAAACCCAAGCAAATCTCAAGAATCCTCCGGAGTCACCCCAGCTGCCGCGCTTCTCGCTGTGTTCGAGCCTGCCAACCAGTTGACTGTGAGCTCCCTCGTCACAGAGTACACGCTTGTCAAACTCAGAAATGCTAAAGAAACCGCCAGAACTGCTATTACATCTGTCAACTGAACAAAAAATCTGACGTCATAGCACTAACCAATCGTTTTTCCTGTCTATTCCAGGACACTCCATCTCGCACCGCTGTCACCCAACACGACATTGACGAAATAACGCCCACCAATTAAACAACATGCGATCGTGAACCCCATGAAGCGTGAGTTAATGTTTTCCAAACGGAGGCTGAATCCTCCTTAAACATGGGTTACGGGTACACAGCTCCAGTCCCTGAGTCTCCTCTGTCTTGTCGAAACCAAACCTGACGGTTCGCCTGGCTTTATTACAGACCACCGCAGAGTTAATGCCGTCACTGTTCCTGACTCCCTATCCCCCGCCCAGGATGGAGGATCATGCGTTAGATAATCTAGGGACTGCGAAATCTGCCAGTAAACTAGACTTATTATTAGTTATTGGCAGGTGTCATAACTGAGCGCCAGATCCCTGATTTCTGCTTTTGTAACCCCAGATTATTTTTTTACAGTACACTGTTATGCCCTTTGGTCTGTGCAACGCCCAGCCACATTCCAGCTACCTTGTGAACTCTGTCCTGTCCGGTGTAGCAAACAGGTAATGCCTACTGAGATGACCCATAGTATATACTAGGACATGGGAGAAACATGTTCAGAGCTCAGGAACAAGTAAGCTTATCTGCTCTCGCCAATGCATCATCACTTACGGTAAACTTAGCCAAGTGTGAATTCGGACATGTGTTGTAATCTGATATTTAACATCATGCATCATTGCATATTGTGCTATTATATTTGTAAATATTACATTTATATGTTGGAGTTATTACATCGAGTTGAATGTATAAATGTATTGAATGTTACTATGTAGTGCATTGGTGTATATTTGATGATCATGATCAGTGCCCTGGGGGTGTTGAAACCCTCAGAGGGAAAGACTGTAACCTATTAAGTCTCATAAATAGTGACCTGGGGTGACCAGATAGTGGTCAGCTGAAGGAAGTGCCTTTGGCGACTGCATATAAAGTTTGGCGCACCCATACAGTCACAGGGATGGGAACTTGTGACCTGAGCTGCTCTTGCTGCAGAATGGTTTCAACAGGTCACAACCGGAAGGAAGGGATGGACCATTTGCTCACGGCCATTCAAGGACCTGCTTCCTGATTCACAAACAATGACAGTAACACCCAGCAACTCAAGGTTGAAGAATGGACAACCAATCAGTGAGGACTACACTGGAGAAGAGCATTCAGATCAGGAGTCAGATTGTTTGGGTTTGCATTTAAGGACTTTCTGGGAGAAAGGAGTCAGTCTGACTCGCGCACGGCTAGGATTCTCGACCCAGAGATCTCTTCATCAGATCTCTGTAACAAATGTCTTGTTCTTTCTTTGCACTAAAACTTGTTCAGATTCTATTTGTCTCTTTCTCTCATTAAACGAACACGCCGGTTTGGTAGCATGATATTAGGTAAAGGAACCAAACCAATAATTTGGTGACCCCGACGGATGGAAGACAAAGGAATATGAGATTGAACAATTTCACAACGGTCACTTTTGAGGACAACTGATGACAACAGGGCCCAACAAAAAGGTAAAGTAGATGCCTGTTGAGATCGAAGTTCTGCATATTGACATTCTAAAGTTTGGTTGTCAGTGTTCTGTGAAGTGTCCTAGATAGAAGAGCAAGATACTTGGAATTATCTTTTTACTCATTTTTATTTTTATTTTGTTTTAAATATGATGAGGTAATGCTCGGAAAGCAGGACGTGACGGTCTGAATTTTTATTTTGTTTTAAATATGACGAGGTAATGCCTGGAAAGTAGGGACGACGGTCTGAAGTTTTATTTTGTTTTGTAAATATGACGAGGTAATGCTCGGAAAGTAGTGACGACGATCTGAAGTTTTTATTTTTGTTTTAAATAGATGACGAGGTAATGTCGGAAAAGTAGGACGACGGTCTGAATTTCTTTATTTTGTTTTAAATATGACGCAGGTAATGCCCGGAAAGTAGGACGTACGATCTGAAGTTTTGAAATTTGTTTTAAATATGACGAGGTAATGCTCGGAAAGTAGGACGACGATCTGAAGTTTTGAATTTTGTTTTAAATATGACGAGGTAATGCCTTTGAAAGTAGGACGACGGTCTGAATTTTTATTTTTGTTTTAAATATGACGAGGTAATGCTCGAAAGCAGGACGACGATTGGAAGTTTTGAAATTTGTTTTAAATATGACTTCAGGTAATGCTCGGAAAGTAGGACGTACGCATCTTGAAGTTTTTATTTTTGTTTTAAATATGACGAGGTAATGCTCGGAAAGTAGGACGACAGTCTGAATGTTTTATTTTGTTTTAAATATGACGAGGTAATGCTCTGGAAAGTAGGACGTATTAGTCTGAATGTTTCGCCTTTTGTTTTAAATATGACTTAGGTAATGCTCGAAAGTAGGACCAGATTTATCTGAAATTTTATTTTGTTCTTTTCTAAGAAGGCGCTTATGCGCCCAGAATTTTTGTTTTCGTGAATTTTATTTTGTCTTTTCAAGAAGGGCGCTAGCGCAGAATTTTGTTTTTGTGAATTTTATTTTTGTTCTTTTCAAGAAGGGCGTTTGTTGCCAGAATTTTGTTTTTGTGAATTTTATTTTTGTTCTTTTCAAAGAAGGTGCTTATGCCAGAATTTTTGTTTTTGTGAATTTTATTTTGTTCTTTTCAAGAAGGGCGTTTGCGCTAGAATTTTGTTTTTTGTGGCAATTTTATTTTGTTCTTTTCAAGAAGGGCGCTTATGCCTAGAATTTTGGTTTTGTGAATTTTATTTTGTTCTTTTCAAGAAGGACGCTTGGCGCCTAGAATTTTGTTTTTGTGAATTTTATTTTGTTATTTTACAAGAAAGGACGTTCGCGTCATTTTGTTTTTGACACTTAGGTCAAACTGCAACAGAATGTTTAGTTTTGAGAAGATTGAATGAATGTGGTGATGTGGAGATCAGAAAGATATGGTGGTGGATTGGCTTGAAGGTGAGCGAAAGAATTTTGTATTGATAAAGCAGGTGATGGAGAGAGGAGCTGTTGCATGATGGTTTAATGTGCTGAGGGATCGAGTCCTTGTAATGACACAAGCTGCAGATTGTAGTTTTTGTGTGCTTTTGAGAGAGTCCAAACAGAGGAGAGTTGCAGCAGTCGAGCTTTTGGGAAGTGACAAGACTGTGGACCAGAATGGCAGTGTGTGAGGAGTAAGAGAAGGTCAAAGGAGGTTGATGTTGCAAGTGGAAGTAAGCTGACTGGGTTATGTTGTTGATATGGGATAAGGAGAAAGGTGTGTGCTGTTCAGGCATTATTATTAGAGAGCATTGGTGAATGCTCTATAGTTATAAAATATTAAAAATAGAGGCTAAGTACTTTTAATAATATGTTCTTATGAGACGTCATAAAACATAGTATTAGATACAGGTTGGACATCTTATAGTAAATAAATAAATAAATAAAATAGAATCATTAAATAATAAAATAAGATATGTATGTGTCTGGATTATAATACTGTATTTTCAGTGTCTCAAGTCAACTAACTTGATTGGGTCAGTCGCTTCGAACGAATGTGTCATACAGACTGACCGGTTGAGAATAAGCAGATTTATCCAGTACCCCAAGTTAATAACCTTGACTGGACCAGTTGCTCGGAACGAAAAAGTGTCATACAAACCGCTTGGCTGGACAGGGTAAAAGTTTATAACCGATAGTTTAAAACTGGAAGAGGCTTTCAAGAGACTATGAAATGTCATAAGAATAATAATAATAATAATAATAATAATACATTACATTAAATAGAATGGGATAATAGAGGAGTCTTGGTACTTCATTACAGTAAAATAAATAATAAAATATTGTTAGAATATTTCATGGCATTAAGCTACCTACAGTTAAGCACCGTACTAGTGACTTGCGTCCATAAGATGACTAGATGGCAGAAATGATCAACTTCTATTAAGTTTTATCAAAACAGATGCAGCTTATTTAGTTGATGCAACTCCAGAATGGATCCATGCGATGAAGGTTGATGCAGGTGTGGGTGAAAGCTCACCAAAGAAAGAGAGGGGTTGAACCCAGGACTGGACCATATGAAGTCGTGGAAGTAAACTTCACACGGTCCAGGGTAAAGCAGTGCTGGAGCGACTTGTGTACCACCCCATCATGCATTTGTGTATCCAGGTGTTCAACCACCCTCCTGCCCTTTGAAGGAGGGGTTAGAGAAGATTTGGATGAATTGAGTGAGAGCCAACATTAAACAATTGTAAAACATCTCGGCCTAATCCTTTTTATTTCTTCACACCCAAAAACCTTGGTTAAAAATTAACACTTCTTTTGTAATTGTTCAGTTATTTCAACTGGGGCTAATCTAGAGGGCGGTTGATGGCTGGTAGTAGGTCCAGTAATGACTTTGGGGGCTTTTGTGTTGAAATACTGAATATACATTGGTTTTTCTGGGATTTTAATATGATTGACTTTAGGTATAAATAAACAAATGAATGAAGTTAATCAATTAGGGTTTTATTTCAAATAGACTAAAAGAGAAATAATAATACGCAATAAATGATGTTTGAAAAGGAGCAAGAAGAACACTTCTACATTTGTGCTAGTTTCAAGAATGAACCAAATCAGTGGAGTGTCTGCTTTTCTTTTTGAAGAATGTATTTAGGCTGGGTTCTGCAAATCAGCAAAATATCATGGAACAATGCCTCTCACTTCTCAGCATGTCCTGGGACCCGGTGGTATCGCGGGGTTGTCTTGTTTTGCTGTCCAGCCCCTCTAAATGGTCAGGCACCGCGCCATTTACTAATCAAGGTTACTTATTGACTCCTTTTAAATAAAAAGTAAGGGGCATGCTCCACCAGCCAGGAGGAGGGAGAGTGACCCAGCAGCCATCTCACTCTGGAGATTGTCCACCCATTGGATGCTTTTGGGATCCCCTAGAGGGGTTCCAGATGACTACAGATTATTTGATCATGTGGTTTCAGGGATTGATGATATCTCCATTCATCTTCTATACAGTATCTGCTTGAATTCCTGTGATGTTACTGTTTGGCTCTAGGCTGTTAACTCATGTAGTCAATACATTGTTTTGTTATGCAGTCAATGAAGCGTTATTCTGATAAGAAGGTGAGAAACACAACTGTAATGCTTGAACTTCAGATGGAGAACGCTAATGATGAATTATTTGGTGAAAGAGCTAGCAAGTACTGTGTTCAAGTTTGTTTATAGGTGGCCTCAGCGTAGGCTAGGGCCAAAAGGGGGACTGTTGTAATCTGATATTTAACATCATGCATCATTGCATATTGTGCTATTGAGTATTTGTAAAATTACATTTATATGTTGGAGTTATTACATTGAGTTGGAATGTAATGTAATGTATTGAATGTTACCATATGTAGTGCATTGGTGTATTTGATGATCAAGACCAGTGCCCTGGGGTGTTGAAACTCTTGTGAGGAAAGACTGTGTACCCTATTAAGTCTCTCATAAATAGTGACCTGGGGGTGACCAGATAGTGGTCAGCTGAAGGAAGTGCCTTTGTGGCGACTGGCCACATAAAGTTTATGTAATTCATACAGTCACAGGGATGGGGAACTTGTGACCTGAGCTTGTCTTAAGGCAGAATGGTTTCAATAGGTCACACCGGAAGGAAGGATGGACCATTTGGCTCACGGGCCAAATAAGGACCTGCTTCCTGATTCACAAAACAATGACAGTAATAATCTAGCAAACCGAAGGTTGGAAGAACGGACAACCAATCAGAGTGACTACACTGGAGAAGACATTCAGATCAGGGAGCCGGGATTGTTTTGGGTTTGGTATTTTCATGACTTTCTTGGGAGAAAAGGAGTCAGTCTGACTGCCACGGCCAGATTCTCGACATTCAGAGATCTCTTCATCAGATCTCTGTAACAAATGTCTTGTTTTTCTTCTTTGCAATAAAACTTGTTCAGATTCTATTTGTCTCTCTTTTCCTCATTAAACGAACACGCCGGTTTGGTAGCACGATATTAGGTAAAGGAACCAAAACCAACACATGCGACTGTCACATATCTAGGGAAAAAGGTTGGACAAGGTCAGATACGTCCTGTGGAAGCTAAGGTTTCCGCCATCATCAAATTTCCGGGTGCCATCTACCAGGAGAGCTCTGCGTCAGCTTTGCTTGGCATGGCTGGGTTATTATCGGAGTTTCTGTTCTAATTTTTCCACTGTAATCCGCCCTCCATTAACCGATCTGCTCAGTCCAAAAGTCAATTTATGGTCTCCCGACCGCCAACAGGCCTTTGAAAGTGCCAAGTCACTCCTCCTCACATCTCTGTGCTTGCTGCTCCCGACCTTCACGCCCCTTTCAAATTAGGAAGTCGATGCCAGTGCTGTTGAGCCGGCGCCAGTACTATTACAGGAAGATTCTGAGGATAGATCACCCAGTAGCCTACTTTTCCTGAAAGTTCAACAAACACCAAGTTAATTACTCCACGATTGAACAAGAAACCTAGCTTGCTTTGGGCACCCAGCATTTTGAAGTGTATCCGGTCCAGTCCCCTGCCAGTCACAGTATTCACTGACCATAACCTCTTACCTTTCTTATCTCGCATGTACAACCATAACCAGCCACTTATGCGATGGGCACTAATCGCACAAGACTATAACTTGAAAATACAACACAAGAAAGGATCTGAAACAGTTCTCGCTGGACGATTGTCACGATGTAAAAATAACACTTGATCTAGTTTTCCCAGAATTTGCAGCCTCAGGAACAAGGAGGCAGTTGACATGGGGTCACATCGTTCTTGACACTTTGAATTAACCCGGTGGGGTATAATTTTAAGGGGGGATGTTACGGCCAAGATGGTTTCGCCTTTTGTGTGTGTGTTGTGCTTTGCCTTTTTTTTCTAGAGTACCCACACCTGGGCCTCCTTGGCTTTGACCCGCTTTTTCCTCCCCCAGATTGGTGCGGCGTCGGTGGAGGTTCAGCTTTCCAATCGGGAACAGTTTTCCTGCACCTGGTACCTGATTGGTGCATCTGCTCCACTCCTCCATTCTTCATACTGGATGAAGACTACAAAGCCATGCCATCGCATCCGCTGGGCTGTCTTCTGATTGCCTGCCTCTCTTGTAGACGACCAGTTTTTTGATGACAAATAGTGCTGTTTCTCAGTCGCCCGGTACCCGTCTGCTTTTGATAGCCGCTTTATTTAGATTTTTGTGTTAACACAACTGTGGAGCGGGTCAGGGATTTTGAGATTCAAATACAGATTGGTTTATTTTGTCGGGTTTTATTCTATGTTTAGCTACACATTAGGCAGGGTGCTGGAAGTTTCTGTATTTTGGTTTATATATACTAGGGATAGAAGAGTCTTTGGTTTTCTCCGTTCGTTTCGCCATTTTATTTCGTGGAATTATAGATTGTAGCTCATTGAGTCCTTTTATGTTATATTCTGTTTTGCTTAACCAGCATCCATCGTGCCCCCTCCTTCAGTTCCGCTTATTTTGTTTTGTTTGTTGCCCCTTTTCACTCACCTTCCAAACAGGGCGTTAATAAATTGTACTTCCACTGCTAACACCGTGGCTCTGTGTTACTTTCCTCCTCTCTAGCGAGCCGGGTTGTAACATGCTATGTATGCGCCGTAGGATGATCCACCGCCTCCAGGTGTCGGGACAGCCTTCTCTCTTATTCAGCGCGCTTACATGGCACTAGAGAAATTCAATTATTGGCCTTTAGTCCGATTATGATCGGAGTTTGAGAACTCGGATTGAGACACCCAGAGCACACGCGATTGGAATTCGAATTTCAGCTGCATGTATACGGGACAAGATGAGAACTCTGATTGACGAGAAAATCGACTTATTGCTTAGTTCGATTAAACTCCCTGCACATGTAAACGCACTGTCTTTCTCTCCCTCACACTGGCACACGCACACACACACACACACACACACACACACACACACACACACACACACTCACTCACCTAGAGGACTCTGTTCCTGTGAGTTCTTCCCTCGATGTTCTTCTTTGTCTTGGTCCCCTGCAGTCACACAAACTGCTAAGAATTTGGTTTTGTTTTTTTTAAAACTTAAAAATTAAAACATTGGCAAACTATTCTAGGTGGAAAGTTATTACTATCATGCTAATTGTCTGTGCTGTTTTGGTTTCTGATCTCATCAAATTAAGACTGATATTTTAAGATTTTTAGAGGTGAAAACAAATTTTCAAATCATTCACTTACAGTTCACAGTAGTTTTTAGAATGTTTATATTCAAAAGTATTTGATTCCTTCATGTGGGTGTGAATTAAAAACATTTCCCAGAAAAAAAAATTCAATCTTCAAATAAATATTCATATAAAATATATAACCAACTTATTTTGCCCCACTGCTCATGCGTCTGGCGTTGATTCTGCTGCCCTGCTGGCTGTTTTTAGGCACTTCAGGTTTCAAGGTTGAATTTGTGTCCTCAGGTTTTTGTTCCCGAGAAATAAAAAACTTGACAAAGTGTAAAATGAATTCAAATTCGCTCATTTCAATGGGCTGTGAATGAATTGATGGATTATTGTGGTGAAACTCGCCTACTCAGCTTCAGCCCCACAACAGTAGCTGTTTGTATTTAAAGCACTCCACCCTCCACTAATCCCGTCCCTCTGATTTCACATTCTTTGCACATTGAGGTTTTAATGGTCATGTCAAAGTCCGGGCGCCTCCTGCAGGACGCCTCAGATCCCATTTATAAAGGAAGGGGGCGAGGCTAAGCCCCAGTTCGGGCCGAAAAGTAGACAATCCCACAAACTTTGTTCTGAGCCAGCCCTGACTCAGTCGAACAGCCTCCATTTTTTATTTCTTCTTCCTGCAGTGATGATAACCGTGAATGATTCCATTGATCATTAAGCCTCAGCTCTGAGCTCCACGACTAGCCCTCACGGGCCTCTCTCCACTTTGCCGATGCAGTGTGAGCCGCGCTTCGAACCCGCGCCTTCCTTCCGGCCGACCCACATCACGTCTCCGACCGGTTACCCTGCTAGCGCATACCGCAGGGTTTCAATTAGCCAATGAGGGAGCCGGACGAGGCTGCTGAGGATTTGTTAATTGGCGCCCGCAGGCTAATTGCACTCAGTCGAAGCGGCTAATGAGCTGGGGGAAAGCGGAGGAGCGTGACAGTGGTTCACTCAGACTGGACATGAGAATAGGCTCAGAAGGGAGGCAGTATCACAATAATCCAGCAGGCCGCAGCGCCAGTTTCAGCATTTTTAGTGCTAGCTTCATCTGCTCCTCTGGTGGTGGTGGTGGGCTCAGTTTTTAAACTGCTGTAAACATCCAGACCTAAGTCTTATTACAGCGGTCAATACCTGATCTTGCAATTCTCATGCGCACCTCCCCAAGGAGTGGCGGGCAAATCTGCTCACATTGTCAATCAGTCGACTCCAGGTTGTATGTAGCCCCTCCCCTGCTTGGCTTCCCTTCACAAGCCCCGCCCACTCAGCTTATCGCAGCTCAGTTTCAGAGCCAATCAACCTGACTTGTTGCCCCAGTGGAAACATGATTGTCTCCAGGCTTTGTGTCATGTGTGTGTGTGTGTGTTCCCCATAATTGTCCCCTTTATGGTCGTATTGAATTGGCTTTTTTCCATCACAAGAACAACAGATTGCCAAAGGATCTTTGACTGGGTTCTGTATTTCCTCAAAAACGAAAACCAGTTTGACTTGAAGGAGAGAAAAGCATGCTACTGGCTTGTGAGCACAGGGCGGGGATTCTAACATCCTGACTGATTCGAGAAGGGAAGTGTCAGGGTGTGTGTGTGTGCATGTGTGTGAGCGCGTGCGTGCGTGGCATCCTCCTCCTTCATGCCAGAGAAATATCAGCCGTTTCACGACATGGACTGATGCTTTTTGAAACTTTGATCTTGGTTCTTCATGGTGTTGACTTTCTAAAATGTCTGTGGTGAATACATGGAGATCTTGACAGAACATAAAACCTACTAACAAGCAGAGATTTTTCATCTTTTTCCCAGCATTCTTGTATTGTGGTGATATTTTCTGGCGTGAGGAGTGAAATAAAAGCCTGATGAATGTTTTAACTTCCTTGAGAACTGCAATCTTTTACAAATCTGCTAAATCAGCTGCACTCAGATATTCATGTTCATATGTTGAGGGCTCAAGTCAAGACAAAGGTTGGTTTTTTTTTTAATTAAAGATAACTTTTTAAAATATCATAATTGTCAGAGAATAACAGAAAAATTGTTTTAGCAAAATTTTACCACAAATTAGAAAATGTCCAGTCTGAGTGTTCAACAGGATCCAAATTGACTCAAAATGCCTTTTTCTAGAAGTCATCATTAATGAGAGAGGAAACAAGAGACACTCAAACAGGCTTATAACTCTTGGTAACTTCTCACCATTCTTTACCTGATATTTCCAAAAACATTCTGCACAATTTTTGTTCATATTTCAACTGGTTTCAGTTTGTCTGAGTGGTGGAGTTGGATTCTGCTGTCAAACCACTGCCAGGGAAATAATTCCCACTCATATCTGGATTGTCTTGTTGCTTTATTGCTTCAATTCAACACTTGATCATTGACTTGACATTACAGTGCAACAGAGGATTGGATGGCATATTTTATGACTTTATTGATTGACTATTTAGCCACATTGAGCCAACAAGCAGAATCAAAAGAGAAAATTCCTCTTCACAATATTTACATGCATTCATCTGATTGTTGGACAAACGATCGAAAGCGGATGAGTTGTTGAAAGGTCAAAGGTCAGGTGGAAAGGTCCAGAGTGGAAACAGACCCCATGTTGTTTCCACAGTAAATAAAGTTGTCATGTGGACTAATGACACATTATTAATCTGTGGGATGAAATGGGCTGCAGAGGAAGAGAAACAATGTGGGTACAAATATCCAGCAGTCAGGACACAAACATCAGGTGACAGCAGCCAGTCATCAGGAGCATAAATAGGGAAGTGGCGGCCCAGGCCCCGCCCACCCTGGGTGGGATTGAGCAGCCGGAGACACACTTTGGGCAGTCAAACGCGGAAGACAGAAGAAGAATCAAAGGTGAGAATTCAGCCCAGGAGTCTCTCTGACGACTTCAGTCACACTTTCATCAACTCCAGAAGCAACAACTCTGAAGGAACCCAGAATCCAGCATGTAGCGGGGTTGAGTGAAGGAGGTCTCACCGTGGAGGAGCTCCATGGGTCTCAGAGACGCTGTAGAAGTGGACAGAAGACCTGCTCTGTGGTCCAGGTACACTCCCACTCTGGAGGACCGAGAACCTGAGACATCAGTGCTGATGTTGTTGTGTCGAAAACCACATATCAACCTGAGGAATAATATAAAACCCAGGATTTGTCATTGATCCAAATCTACTCCTTCCAGTGACCTCCTGCTCTGCTGATGTTCCTGTAGGCCACTGCTACACCAACCCCTCCCACCTTTCCCCTCTCCACCCACCTCCCAGTAACATCGTCCAGTCAGACCTTCTCTACTCCAGGACCTGCTTGTCACAGTAAGTGAATCTGTCTGGATGATCACAATAAGACTGAACTTCCTCCATGCCTGTCACTTTTCTGTTCTCCTCAGATAATAACAGATGTTTGTTCACTGTGTTTGGATCCAGAGTGATTTGAGATGAACATCTGAGGAAGTCCTCTCTTGCCCTGGGTTCTGGTACCTTTGAGTAGAACATGAACGTTGCTCACTGTCCATGAGATGTTTGTCTCGAGTCTCCATCAGAACTTGCTGTATTTCATCTCTCAGCTTGGTCACAGCTGCTGCCACGCCCTCAAAGTATCTCAGGAGGACGGATCTCCAGGCTGGAGGAGTCTGAGACGGACTGAGTGCTGGCAGTGAGGAGAACTGTGAGAAACTGGCTGTGGTCCAGTGTGTGTGAGATCTTCTCCAGCTCAGCGTCTCCCTCTCAGCTCCATCATCTCCTGCTCCAGCTTCTTCAAGCTCTTGACTCCACTCACTGCTGCCCCCTGTGGATCTGACCTGCTGCACCTCAGAGCTCTTTCTCCAGCAGGCGGATCATCTGGGTGAGGATCTTCCTTGCTGTCCTTCACTGCTTTATCAGCAGAGCTGATGGACTCCACCTCCTTCTGAAGCACCTTCAGGTCTTCCTCTGTGTGCTGGATCTTCTGCTGGATCTTCTGCCTGGTCTCCTCCAGCTCTCTCTGCCTCCTCAGTCCATTCTGCTTCTGCTGCCACTGTGTTGTGACCTTTATGTTCATCCACACAGTATATAACACAGATGATCTTCTGGTCAGTGCGCGCAGAATATCTTCATCACCTCATCATGACGAGGGCAGATGTTCTCCTGGAGCTGCTGGCTGGGTTCCACCAGCTTGTGTCTCTGTAGGGAGGAACATCACGATGACGCTGGAGGTGAGAGTCACAGTAGGAGGCCCGACAGACCAGACAGGACTTGAGGGCCTCTCAGTTTCCTCCCAGTGCAGACATCACAGGCCACATCTCCAGCTCCAGCATAGCAGTGATCAGCAGGAGCATCTTGGAGTCCAGTCTTCCAGGGTCTCCACTAGAGCTGCTAACAAGGTGTTCTTCTCCAGGACAGGCCTTGGGTGTGAAGGTCCTCCCACACCTGAGGGCAGCTGTAGACTCTCCCTCCTCCTCTGCATCCCAGTGGTGCTGAGACACTTCCTGCAGTAGCTGTGTCCACAGGAAGTGGTCACTGGATCCTTGAGAAGATCCAGACAGAGGGAACAAGAGAAGGTTTCTGGGTCCAGCTGAGCTGCTGCCTGAGCCATTTCACCTCTGAGAGCCACTGACTGACTGACTGACTGACTGACTGGAGTTGATTGACTGGGTTTCATTTCTCAGAAACGAAACCAGTTTGACTTGAAGGGAGGAAACAACCTGTCAGGGCTGTGATTGGCTGCAGGGAGCACAGGGGGCGGGCTTTAACCTCCTGACTCATCCTGAGAAGGGAAGTGCAGTGTGTGTGTGTGTGTGTGTCAGGGTGTGTGTGTGAGAGTGTGTTTGTGTGTGTGTGCGTGCGTGCATGTGTGTGTGTGGCATCATCCTCCGTCATGCCAGAGAAATATCAGCTGTTTCTCACATTGACTGATGTGCTTTTGAAACTTTGATCTTGTCTTCATGGTGTTGACTTTCTAAATGTCTGTAGAATACATGGAGATCTTGACAGAACATAAATCTACTAACAAGCAGAGACTTTTCATCTTTTCCCAGCATTCTTGTATTGTAGGATATTTTCTTGGATATGAGTGAAAATAAAAGCCTGATGAATGTTTTAACTTCCTTGAGAACTGCACCTTTTACAAATCTGTTCAATCAGCTGCACTCAGATACTCATGTCTTATATGTTGAGTGCTTACATATTAAAGGTATTTTAATTTTTTTTTTTTTTTATTAAAGATGAATTTTAAAATATCATAATTGTCAGAGAATAACAGAAAAATTGTTTTAGCAAAATTTTTACCAAAATTAGAAAATGTCCAGTCTAAGTGTTCAACAGGATCCAAATTGACTCAAAAATGCCTTTTTCTATCATTCATCATTAATGAGAGAGGAAACAAGAGACACTCAAACAGGCTTATAACTCATAACTTATCACTCATTCTTTACCTGACATTTTGAAAACATTCAAGACAATTTTGTTCATATTGAATCCGGCTCAATTTGTCTGAGTGGTGGAGCTGATTCTGCTGTCCAGCCACTGCCAGGAAACACTCCCACTGCTATCTGGATTGTCTTGTTGCTTTTATTGCTTCAATTCAACAGTTGATCATTGACTTGACATTGTTGTGCAATATAGACTGATAGCATATTTCATGACTTATTGATTGACTATTGTCACATTGAGCCAACAAGCAGAATCAAAAGAGAAAATTCTCTCACAATATTTACATGCATTCATCTGATTGTTGACAAACGCATCAACAGTCAGAAGGTTGATGAGATGGATGAGTTGTTGAAAGGTCAAAGGTCAGGGGTGGAAAGGTCCTCAAACAGACCTCAGTTGTGTTTCCACAGTAATAAAAGTTGTCATGTGGACTAATGACACATTATTAATCTGTGGGATGAATGGGCTGCAGAGGAAGAGAAACAACGTGGCACAAACATCCAGCAGCCGTGGAGACAAACATCAGGTGGACAACAGTCACCAGGAGCACAAACAGGAAGTGGCGCCCAGGCCCCGCCCACCCTGTGATTGACAGCCGGAGACACTGGGCAACAAACGTGGAAGACAGAAGAAGAATCAAAGGTGAGAATTCAGCTCAGAGTCTCTGACTGACTTCAGTCACATTTTCATCAACTCAGCTGAACAACCTGGACCAACACAAAGTCCAACATGTAGCGGCTTGAGTGAAGGAGGTCTGGACTCTGTGGAGGAGCTCCATGGTTCCAGAGACGCTGTAGAAGGACAGAAGACCTGCTGTGTGGTCCAGGTACACTCCCACTCTGGAGGACCGGGGACCTGAGACACCAGTGCTGATGTTGTTGTGACGAAAACTCATATCTACCTGAGGAACAATATAAACTCCAGGATTTGTCATTGTATCCAAAACCACTTTCCTCTGACCATCCTGCTCTGCTGATGTTCCTGTAGGCCACTGCTACCCCTAACCCCCTCTCCACTCCACCTCCCAGTAACATCGTCCAGTCAGACCTTCTCTACTCAGGACGTGCAGCATGTCAGTGAATCTGTCTGGATGATCACAATAAGACTGAACTTATTCATGAATGTTACTTTTCTGTTCTCCTCAGATAATAAGAGATGTTTGTTCACTGTGTTTGGATCCAGAGTGATTTGAGGTGACCTTCTGAGGAAGTCCTCTGCTCCTGGGTTCTGGTACTTGAGTAGAAATATGAACGCTGCTCACTGTCCATGAGATGTTTGTCTGAGTCTCCATCAGAACTTGCTGTATTTCATCTCTCAGCTTGGTCACAGCTGCTGCCACGCCCTCAAAGTATCTCAGAGGACGGATCTCCAGGCTGGAGGAGTCTGAGACGGACTGAGTGCTGGCAGTGAGGAGAACCTGTGGAGAAACTGGCTGTGGTCCAGTGTGTGTGAGATCTTCTCCAGCTCAGCGCCCTCCTCTTCAGCTCCATCATCTCCTGCTCCAGCTTCTTCTCAAGCTCTTTGACTCCACTCACTGCTGCCCCCTGTGTGGATCTGACCTGCTGCTGCACCTCTCAGAGCCGTCTTTTCTCCAGCAGACGGATCATCTGGGTGAGGATCTTCTCGCTGTCCTTCACTGCTTTATCAGCAGAGCCGCTGATGGACTCCACCTCCTCTCTGAAGCACCTTCAGGTCTCCCTCTGTGTGCTGGATCTTCTGCTGGATCTTCTGCCTGGTCTCCCAGCCTCTCTGCCTCTCAGTCCTCTCTGCTGCTGCTGCCACTGTGTCGTGACCTTATGTTCATCCACACAGCATAAACCACAGATGATCTTCTGATCAGTGCGGCAGAACATCTTCATCACCTCATCATGACGAGGGCAGATGTTCTCCTGGAGTTGCTGGCTGGGTTCCACCAGCTTGTGTCTCTCAGAGGGGGAGCAGCATCACGATGATGCTGGAGGTGAGAGTCACAGTAGGAGGCCCGGACAGACCAGACAGGACTCTGAGGGCTCTCTCAATTTCTCCCAGTGCAGACATCACAGGCCACATCTCCAGCTCCAGCATAGCAGTGATCAGCAGGAGCATCTTGGAGTCCAGTCTTCTAGGTCTCCACTAGAGCTGCTAACATGGTGTTCTTCTCCAGGACAGGCCTTGTGTGAAGGTCCTCCTACACTGAGGGCAGCTGTAGACTCTCCTCTCCTCCTCTGCATCCCAGTGGTGTTGGAGACACTTCCTGCAGTTGTGTCCACAGGAAGTGGTCACTGGATCCTTGAGAAGATCCAGACAGAGGGAACAAGAGAAGATTTCTGGGTCCAGCTGAGCTGCTGCCTGAGCCATTTCACCTCTGAGAGCCACTGACTGACTGACTGACTGACTGGTTGGCAGGGTTTCATTTCCTGAGAAACGAAACCAGTTTGACTTGAGGGGCAGGAAACGACCAGTCAGGGCTGTGATTGGCTGCAGGGAGCCCCGGGGCGGGGCTTTAACCTCCTGACCATTCCGAGAAGGGAAGTGCAGTGTGTGTGTGTGTGTGTGTGTGTGTGTGTGTGTGTGTGTGTGTGTTTGTTGGGGTGTGTGTGTGTGTGTGTGTGTGTGTGTGTGTGTGTGTGTGTGTGTGTGTGTGTGTGCATCCTCCTCCTTCATGCCAGAGAAATATCAGCTGTTTCACATTGACTGATGTGCTTTTGAAACTTTGATCTTGTCTTCATGGTGTTGACTTTCTAAATGTCTGTGGTGAATACATGGAGATCTTGACAGAAGAGAAATCTACTAACAAGCAGAGACTTTATCTGGATTGTCTTGTTGCTTTATTGCTTCAATTCAACACTTGATCATTGATTTTGACATTGTTGTGCAATATAGACTGATGGCATATTTCACAACAATGTCAAGTGGAAGTGGCGTCCAGGCCCCCGCCCACCCTTTTTAGAATATATAATAGGCCCAGTTTCACAGACCATACCTCCATCCTAACCTTAACCTCTTTCTTGAGCTCGCTTAAACCTAACCTTAGCTTTATTTAAAATCTAAACCCTTTTTGAACCACCTATGAGCCACAACAATTGTTTTTCTGCTTCATTTTGATGATAACTTCATTCATCATTCATCTTCTATACCCGCTTATTCCTGTTCAGGGTCACGGGGGTCTGCTGGAGCCTATCCCAGCTGTCTTAAGGCGAAGGCAGGGTACACCCTGGACAAGTCGCCAGTTCATCGCAGGGTCAGAGACAGACAACCATTCACACTCACATGCACACCCCACGGACAATTTAGAATATTCAATTGACCTCACATGCATGTTTTTGACTGTGGGAGGAAGCCGGAGAACCCGGAGAGAACCCACGAGACACGGGGAGAACATGCAACTCCACACAGAAAGGTCCCAGGCCCGGGTCCCGGAATCAAACCCACGACCTTTCTTAAGCTGTGAGAGGCGCAGCGCTAACCACTGCGCCACCGTGTCGCCCTGATGATAACTTTATTTTAACAAATTGTTAATTTCACTTTTTAATGTCAATTTTATTACAATATAATTAATATTTTGATTCCACTTAACTTTAATATTTAAACTTTGTGTGCTGTGATTTTTAGTGTTGATATGTAGTGTCTTTTTGGTCCATAAGAGGGAGCTTTAACATCGTTCACGTTGGAAACCTCCGCTTATGCAGAGCAGGGCCTGATAGGGGGCGATACCCCATCAGCCTGGCTGATGTTTCTTTATATGGGCAAGAAGCCTCTAAACTCCAACTCCCAGCATGCAACGCATGTTTTTAAACTGCGCTGAGTAAATCTCCGCTCATTCTGGCCATTTCGCCTAACCAGCAACACCTACTTGGTAAGCTCGCTCAAAAACTGTTTTTCACTTTATTGCCGAATGCCTGATGAAGATTGAATAGCATTGAAACGTCGCATAGGCAATTTTACTCTGTACAGTTGAGCATCTGTTTTTTGATGCTATCTTTGGCTGTGAAACAAATTTTGTTCATTAAAAAAGCTGTTCAAAACACTTTTTTGACTCTGCCAACGTCCTTCCCCGGTTTAACTTCCTTACCGGAGTATTTTTTGATCATTTTTTGTCATAAAAATGACTTTCTTTCGTCGATTTAAGAGTATTCCGCACTTAAGTGAAAAAACAATTGCGCACATCGCCATCGCCATTCCACCGATCAAGAGCCCTGAACCAACGCCTCTTCGCGTCGGAGGACGGGTCTCGACGCAGCGATGGCTAGTGCCTCTTCCGGTCCTCCTTACGGGGGGGGACTAGAACCCCAACCCCAACCCCAAACCTAACCCTAATTCCATCCTTATTGCTAACCCTAATGCAATGCAAGTCTATGAAGGTCAAAGGTCAACTTTTTCCTAGAGACATGGGACCACTTGCTGCTTCATCAGGATCCTCCAGGACACACCCACGCCAAATTTGGGGCTTCCAGCCCATGAGGAACCCCGAAACCCCACTCTAAATCCAGCCTTATCGCTAACCCTAATGCCATACAAGTTTATGAGGGTCAAAGGTCAACTTTGTCCGAGAGACATGGGGCCACTCTCAGGTTCTTCGGGATCCCTGAGACACACCAATGCCAAATTTGGGCTTTTAGTATGATGAGGAAAATTTTGGAGCAGACACGACAGAGTTGCAGCTGAGAAGGCACTTAAGATCCTCAAAGGACTGTTGCCACTCACTAGCAGAGTTGGGCAGAGTAGCCGGAAATTGTACTCAAGTAAGAGTACAGTTACTTTAGAAAAATATGACTTAAGTAGAAGTAAAAAGTAGTGACGTAAAAAGAATACTTGAGTCAGAGTATAAAAGTACCCTGTAAAAAAAACTACTCAAGTAGTGGGTAACTGTAATATAGGATTTATTGTACTATAACAAAACAATAAACAAAATGTGCAAATTCAGGTAAACGCCTTTAACTAAAATTATAATAAATTTTTACAGTAAAAAAAGAAATAATAAATTGAAGTACACACAACAATATTCTTGCCAAATTAGTTTTTAAGAACATGTAAGGTTTAAGGTATAGCACAAGAAAATTAGAACACACTTGGTCAAACCAGAACAACTACAAACATGAAATATGTAGGTTCTGAGTGAAGCTGTGATCTTTTAGTCAGAAAAGAGGAGTCCAGCATGGCTAAAAGTCTCTCACAGGCTGCAGATGCAGGAAGACCTGTGTTGACTTTAAGTGACAGCTTCTTGATGTGAGGAAAGGAATACAATAGATCCTGTTGTAACTTTTTGACTGAATTACATTTATTGGATGATGATGGTAATATTTGATATAATGTTATATTTACAGAGTTAAAGTATAGTTAACATAATTTCATTATTGTATAGTGATTAGTATTACTTGAATTGCCATATAGAACTCCATCTCCCAGCAGGCTTAAGACCAACAGGTCGGTCCCCTCATAAAGTGTACCCACCTGTGTACTTCAATTTATTTGCATCAATACGCCCCTCCTGAAATCTTTGAATTCAGAACACCTTTTCCCATAGTTCACTGCTGCATGACCACAACAAAAGGGAATTCAGAAACCACTCATTTCATCTCATTCACCTCCAAAATGATAAACAACTAAACCGCCAGAGTAAATGTGGCAAAAGAGCTCCATTTGAAATCTGGCATGTGGATTCCAGGGGGAATTCAGAGAAAGAAGAACATTCTGAATCATCAACGGGGAAAAACAAAACAAAACAAAGTAGCATAAGTCAGTCAAACTAATCTAGTGTGTTTCAAAGTAAGCGTGGCTATTCTCTGCACTTTGTGAGATGGGAGCACAACACAAAGCTGTGTTGTTTCACAGGGAAGCCAGGATGGTGGATGTTACAAAAGTGTTTTGCCAAAAAAGTTATTTGCACAGCAGAAAAGTGAAAGGAGTATTCTTCTTTAAAAACTAATATTCAGGATTTGGTGTCACAAAGAGTGATTTGCTAAAGTTGTTTATTTGTACAAAATAAATGATTTCATAAATTAAGAGAAAAGTCAAATGAATGTGAAATGAATGTTGATGATAAAAAAAAAAAAAAAAAATGTTGGTTTAGATATCACAAGGCTTACAGTGGTGCAGTGGTTAGCACTGCTGCCTCACAGCAAGAAGGTCGGGGTTCGATTCGGGGCCCGGCCTGGGACCTTTCTGTGTGGAGTTTGCAAGTTCTCCCCTGTCTCATGCGTGGGTTCTCTCCGGTTCTCCGGCTTCCTCCTTTATTAATCCAAAAAATGCATGTGAGGTCAATTGAACACTGTAAATTGTCCGTGAGGTGTGCATGAGTGTGAATGGTTGTCTGTTTCTATGTGGCCTCGATGAACTGGCGACTTGTCCAGGGTGTCACCCTGCCTTCGCCTTAAGACAGCTGGGATAGGCCCGCGACCCTGAATAGGAATAAGCGGGTATAATAATAATAATAATAATACACAATAATAATAATAACACACTAGCTGCAAGCAGCGCTATGGGACTGAGCCGCCGTACGACGCTGACACCGATGACCCACAATGACCCCCGACCCCGCCGACGCCCTGCACTGACCTCGACCCCGCCGACGCCTGCAATTGACCCCCGCCCTCTGCCGACGCCAGCTGCTGAAAGAAGTCTTTCAGTTTTTTTTTTTTTTTTTATTTTGGAAGATGTTGTCAAATCTAAATTATAGGCCTTAATGAGACAAAACGGGTGTTTGAATGACGCCTGTATGACTTCCCTAAAGGAAACTGCAGCTATTTTTGTATGTGTTCAGAAAGAGGAGAAGAGGTCTAATTAATCATCATAAGCCTGTGTATGGAAATGATGCAGATTTTCACCAGCATTTTTTATGTTGTTGGTTTGTTTTTGATGAGGCTGTCAAATGTAAATTGTAGGCGTTGATGAGACAAACACGTGGATGTTTGAATGACGCCTGTAGCACTTTTGTGAAGGAAACTGCAGCCATTTACAGTATATGGCTGTTGAATAAGAGGAGAGCAAGAGACAGGCGAGAGGGGCCCTGACTATGAGGAGCAGAGTTAGCGCCGCTTAGCTCCGTTAGCTCTGCTTTTGGAAGCATGGACATCTGTTTCAGAACTCCGCCATATTTCATGTCTAGAGGAAAGATATTGGTATCTTCTTTTAGCTAAGAGCTCAGCCATCTAACTATGTATAGGTACCCGGGAGTAACGGTGCAGGCGTGGTGAGTGAAAATACGAACTTCGTTTTTTTTCGTTCAGGCGATCTCAAACAACTCGAAATATTTAACTTCCTGTTTGTCCTAGGGCAAAAGTTAGAGCGTACGCGACGAGAGCTTGATGAGACGAACGCGTGGGATATTTGTTGCATGAATGTCCGATGTTCCTAGAGGGCGCTAGGTGCATTTTCAGTAATTTTTCTGGTGTTTATTTTTGCTGTTTTTCAGTTTTGACATCATCGACTTTTAAAGGGCTGTAAATGAAAACGGTGCAACGCTCCGGACCATTGTTTTTATGCTGACCTTCTGACAGTCTAGTCTGTGTAATACAAAAGGTTTGAAAGTTGCAGCATTCACGGTTGTTGAGTTATGCCACTGAGGATGATTTCAAACAAGAGGAAACAACTAACTTCCGGTTTGTCAGGGGTCAAAGGTCATCATGTCAGAATGTAGGTCTCTCTCAAAGGAACGCGTGTGGGTTTTGGTTCCCATGTCGTTTCGACCTTCCTAGAGGGTGCTAGAGGTATGTTAATTTTTATGACGTCATTTTTAGCGATTTTTTGGTCAATTTTCAATGTGCGTGACTTTTGAGGGCCGTTGCACGAAAACGGTTTGAAAATGTCAACTTTTTTTTTGATGATTCTGTGGATTGAAGGTCCAGTTCATGTCATACAGAATTTTCAAGGTCACTGGACTTGCGCCTTCCTGAGCCTTTGTGTTTTCTCTGATTTTCAAAAAGTGACGTATAGCTGACTTCCGGCCTGTGGGGTCAAAGGTCATCATATCAGCAAATAGCACCCAAATTGCCCGCACGCTGTGGGTGTTGGTCCCATGTCTCTCACGACCTTCCTAGAAGAAAAAGTTTTGCAAAAGGGGCAAAACAGGCAAAATACAATTGGAAATAACTCACTTCCTGTTTGTCGGGCGCCAAAAGTTAGAGCGCATTTAAATGTCGGGTTTGACGAGACGAACGCTGCGATATGTTCAAGTATATTTTTTGACCTTCCTAGTGGAAGCTAGTCCATTTCCAATTTTTAAACACCAGTTGTAATTTTTGGACGCCTGTAGGGGCGCTAGAGAGTGGAATTTTGCCTTTACCCTTAATTTTATAAAATTTTTCACCGATTTCAACATGAATGTCAAATTTGGTTAGTTTTGAGTATGTCTGGGGGTCAAAATGGGTTCAAAGACACGTAAGGAAAACCAGAAAAATAATAATAATTAAAGCTGCAAGCAGCTGCTTATGGGACTGAGCTGCGGGCCGACGCCGACCCCCGACGACCCACGACGACCCCGACGTGGCCGACGCGACCCCCGACGATCTCCGACCCCGACGCCGTGGCCGACGCCGACTCCCGACGACCCACGACGACCCCCCGACCCTCGCCGACGCCTGCACTGCTCCCACGACCTCTGCCGACGCCTGCAATTGCCCCACGACCTCCGCCGACGCCTGCACTGCCCTACCACCTCTGCCGACGCCTGCAATTGACCTCGCCCTTCTGTCGACGCCATCTGCTGAAAGAAGTCTATGCAAATGATGCAGATTTTTTCAAAGTTTTATTTTTTTTTTTTTGGAACATGTTGTCAACCTAAATTATAGGCCTTAATGAGACAAAGACGGGTGTTTGAATGACGCCTGTATGACTTCCTAAAGGAAACTGCAGCTATTTATGTCTGTGATCAGAAAGAGGGAGAAGTGGTCTAATTAATCATCATAAGCCTGTGTATGGAAATGATGCAGATTTTCACCTGCATTGTTTTATTTTGTTGGTTTGTTTTTTTGAAGTGGCTGTAAATTGTAAATAAAGGTCTTGATGAGACAAACACGCCGGTGTTTGAATGACGCCTGTAGCACTTTTGGTGAAGGAAACTGCAGCCATTTGTGTCTTGAGAATGTTGACAAGAGGTCTAATCATCATAAGCCCGTATATGCAAATGATGCAGATTTTTTTTACCTGCAGTCTTTTGAAGTGCCTGTCAATGTAAATATATAGGTTTTGATGAGACAAACACGCGGATGTTTGAATGACGCCTGTAGCACTTTTGTAAGGAAACTGCAGCCATTTACAGTATATGGCTGTTGAATAAGAGGGAGAGCAAGAGACAGGCGTGAGGGGCTCCAAACCTGCAGCAGCAGAGGTAGCGCCGCTAGTCTGCTAGCTCCGCTTTTGGAAGCATGGACATCTAAGCTCAGAACTCCGCCATTCCGGGCGCCTACAGGAAAGATATTGGTATCTTCTTTTAGCTAAGAGCTTCAGCTATCTAACTATGTATAGTTATCCGGGTGTGAGTAACGGTGTAGGCGTGGTGAGTGAAAATATATGAACTTTTTTTTTTCGTTCAGGCGATCTCAAACAACTCGAAATATTTAACTTCCTGTTTGTCCTAGGCAAAAGTTAGAGCGTACGACGTAGAGCTTGATGAGACGAACGCGTGATATTTGTTGCATGAATGTCCGATGTTCCTAGAGGGCGCTAGGTGCATTTTTAGTTATTTTTCAGGTGTGTTTTTGGGATTTTGGTCAGTTTTGACATGCATCGACTTTAAAGGGCTGTAAATGAAAACGGTGCAACGATCCGACCATTCTTTTTACGCTGACCTTCTGACAGTCCAGTCTTTGCAATAGTAAAGGTTTGAAAGTTGCAGCATTCACTGTTGTTGAGTTCTGTCACTGTGAATGATTTCAAACAAGAGGAAATAACTAACTTCCGGTTTGTCAGGGGTCAAAGGTCAGGTGTGAGAGAATGTAGGTCTCATCCAAGGAACGCGTGGGTTTTCGTCCCATGTCGCTTCGACCTTCCTAGAGGGCGCTAGAGGCATTTTAATTTTTGGCGACGGATTTTAGAGCGATTTTTGGTCATTTTGAATGTGCGTTGACTTTGGAGGGTCGCTGTACGAAAAACGGTTTGAAAAGTTCATTTTTTTTTGATAATTGTTTGGATTGAAGGTCCAGTCTATGTCATACTGACTTTTCAAGGCCGCCGGACTTGCGCTTCCTGAGCCTTTGTATGCTTCTTTCTTTCCAAAAAGTGACGATAGCTGACTTCCGGTTTGTGGGGGTCAAAGGTCATCATATCAGCAAATAGCACCCAATTGCCCGCACGCTGTGGGTTTTGGTCCCATGTCTCACGACCTTCCTAGAAGAAAAAAGTTTTGAAAAAAGGGCAAAACAGGCAAAATACAAGTGGAAATAACTCACTTCCTGTTTGTCGGGCGCCAAAAGTTAGAGCGCATTTAAATGTCGGGTTTGACGAGACGAACGCGTGGATATGTTCGTTATATTTTTTGACCTTCCTAGTGGAAGCTAGGCCCATTTCTAATTTTTATACCAGTTGAAATTGTTGGATGCCTGTAGGGGGCGGTAGAGAGTGGAATTTTGCCTCTTACTTTCATTTTATAAAATTTTTTCGCCGGTTCTGATCTGCGTAGCCAAATTTGGTGACTTTTATGTATGGTAAGGGGGCCAAATGGGGTTCAAAGACGCGCGGAAGAATAATAATAATAAACATTACAAAACAATCAAGACTTCGCTTTGCGTAGTCCTGCTCTGATGAGAGCAGGCCTCGCCGATGCTCAGTCCCGACTAAAGCTGCAAGCAGCGCTTATGGACTGAGCCGTGGCTCGACGCCACCCCTCGACGCACCCAAGATGACCCACTACACCCTGCCGACGCCTGCAATTGCCCCACGACCTCTGCAGACGCCTGCAATTGACCCCCGTACTCTGCCGACGCCATCTGCTGAAAGAAGTCTATGCAAATGATGCAGATTTTTCAAATTTTTTCTTTTTTTTTTTTTTGGAAGATGTTGTCAAATCTAAATTATATGCCTTAATGAGACAAACACGGGTGCTTGAATGACGCCTGTATGACTTCCCTAAAGGAAACTGCAGCTATTTTTGTATGTGTTCAGAAAGAGGGAGAAGAGGTCTATCATCATATGCCTATGTATGGAAATGATGCAGATTTTTCACCAGCATTTTTTTATTTTGTTGGTTTGTTTTTTGGATGAGGCTGTCAAATGTAAATTATAGGCGTTGATGAGACAAACACGCCGGTGTTTGAATGACGCCTGTAGCACTTTTGTAAAGGAAACTGCAGCCATTTACAGTATATGCCTGTTGAATAAGAGGGAGAGAAAGAGACAGGCGTGAGGGGCTCCCAACCTGCATGAGCAGAGATAGCGCCGCTTAGCCTGCTAGCTCCGCTTTTGGAAGCATGGACATCTAAGCTCAGAACTCCGCCATTCCGCCGCCTACAGGAAAGATATTGGTATCTTCTTTTAGCTAAGAGCTTCAGCTATCTAACTATGTATAGGTATCCGGGTGTGAGTAACGGTGTAGGCGTGGTGAGTGAAAATACGAACTTCGTGTTTTTTCGTCCAGGCGATCTCAAACAACTCGAAATATTTAACTTCCTGTTTGTCCTAGGCAAAAGTTAGAGCGCACGCGACGTAGAGCTTGATGAGACGAACGCGTGGATATTTGTTGCATGAATGTCCGATGTTCCTAGAGGGCGCTAGGCGCATTTTTTAGTTATTTTTCTGGTGTGTTTTTTTGGATTTTGGTCAGTTTTGACATGCATCGACTTTTAAAGGGCTGTAAATGAAAAACGGTGCAACGATCCGACCATTCTTTTTACGCTGACCTTCTGACAGTCCAGTCTTTGCAATAGAAAAGGTTTGAAAGTTGCAGCATTCACTGTTGTTGAGTTCTGTGACTGTGATGATTTCAAACAAGAGGAAATAACTAACTTCCGGTTTGTCAGGGGTCAAAGGTCATCATGTCAGAATGTAGGTCTCTATGCAAGGAACGCGTGGGTTTTCGTCCCATGTCGCTTTCGACCTTCCTAGAGGGCGCTAGAGGCATTTTAATTTTTATGACGGATTTTTAGCGATTTCTGGTCAATTTTCAATGTGCATGACTTTGGAGGGCCGCTTGCACCTAAAAAGGTTTGAAAATTTCACTTTTTTTTTGATAATTGTTTGGAATGAAGGTCCAGTCTATGTCATACAGAATTTTCAAGCCCGCCGGACTTGGCGCTTCCTGAGCCTTTGCGCTTCTGATTTCCAAAAAGTGACGATAGCTGACTTCCGGTTTGTGGGGGTCAAAGGTCATCATATCAGCAAATAGCACCCAATTGCCCGCACGCGTGGGTTTTGGTCCAATGTCTCTACGACCTTCCTAGAAGAAAAAGTTTTGAAAAAGGGCAAAACAGGCAAAATACAAGTGGAAATAACTCACTTCCTGTTTGTCGGGCGCCAAAAGTTAGAGCGCATTTAAATGTCGGGCTTTGACGAGACGCACGCGTGGATATGTTCGTCATATTTTTTGACCTTCCTAGTGGAAGCTAGGGCCATTTCTAATTTTTTATACCAGTTGAAATTGTTGGATGCCTGTAGGGGGCGGTAGAGAGTGGAATTTTGCCTCTTACTCTTCATTTTATAAAATTTTTCGCCGGTTCTGATCTATGAGCCAAATTTGGTGACTTTTTATGTATGGAAGGGGTCAAATGGGGTTCAAAGACGCCGGAAGAATAATAATAATAATAAACATTACAAAAACAATCAAGACTTCGCTATATGTAGTCCTGCTCTGATGAGAGCAGGTTTTCGCTGATGCTCAGTCCCGAATTAAAGCTGCAAGCAGCGCTTATGGGACTGAGCCGCCGTGGGTCGACGCCGACCCCGACGACCCACGACGACCCCCGACGACCCACGACGACCCCCGACCCCTGCCGACGCCTGCAATTGCCCCACGACCTCTGCCGACGCCTGCAATTGACCCTCGTCCTCTGCCGACGCCATTTGCTGAAAGAAGTCTATGCAAATGATGCAGATTTTTTTTCAAAGTTTTTTTTTTTTTTTTTTTTGGAAGATGTTGTCAAATATAAATTATAGGCCTTAATGAGACAAAGACGTGGGTGTTTGAATGACGTCTGTATGACTTCCCTAAAGGAAACTGCAGCTATTTATGTCTGTGTTCAGAAAGAGGGAGAAGAGTTGTAATTAATCATCATAAGCCTGTGTATGGAAATGATGCAGATTTTTCACCTGCATTTTTTTATTTTGTTGGTTGTTTTTTTGAAGTGGCTGTCAAATGTAACATATAGGCCTTGATCAGACAAACACGTCGGTGTTTGAATGACGCCTGCAGCACTGTCGTGAAGGAAACTGCAGCCATTTGTGTCTTGAGAAAGTTGGACAAGAGGTCTAATCATCATAAGCCTGTATATGCAAATGATATTAATTTTTAACTTGCAGTCTTTTTTTGAAGTAGCTGTCAAATGTAAATTATAGGCCTTGATGAGACAAACACGTGGATTTTTGAATGACGTCTGTAGCACTTTTGTAAAGGAAACTGCAGCCATTTACAGTATATGGCTGTTGAATAAGAGGGAGAGCAAGAGACAGGCGTGAGGGGCTCCCAACCTGCAGCAGCAGAGGTAGCGCCGCTAGCTCCGTTAGCTCCGGTTTTGGAAGCATGGACATCTAAGCTCAGAACTCCGCCATTCCGCCGTCTACAGGAAAGATATTGGTATCATCTTTAGCTAAGAACTTCAGCTATCTAACTATGTATAGTTATCCGGTGAGTGAGTAACGGTGTAGGCGTGGTGAGTGAAAATACGAACTTCGTTTTTTTTTCGTTCAGGCGATCTCAAACAACTCGAAATATTTAACTTCCTGTTTGTCCTAGGGCAAAATTAGAGTGTACGCGACGAGAGCTTGACGAGACGAACGCGTGATATGTGTTGCACCAATTTTCGATGTTCCTAGAGGGCGCTAGGTGCATTTTTTAGCTTTCTGGTGTGTTTTTGGATTTTGGACAGTTTTGACATGCATCGACTTTAAAGGGTTCTAAAATGAAAACGGTAAAACGCATCCGGACCATTCTTTTTACGTTGACCTTCTGAGAGTCTAGTCTGTGTAATACAAAAGGTTTGAAACTTGCAGCATTGACGGTTAGTTGAGTACTGTCACTCTGGATGATTTCAAAGAAGTGGAAATAGCTAACTTCCGGTTTGTCAGGGGCCAAAGGTCAGAGTGTCAGAATGTAGGTCTGTATCCAAGGAACGCGTGGGTTTTCGTCCCATGTCGTTTCGACCTTCCTAGAGGGCGCTAGAGGCATTTTAATTTTGTCAGGGATTTAGAGGAATTTTGGTCGATTTTCAATGTGCGCCGACTTTGAGGGTCATGGAACGAAAACGTTGTGAAAATTGAACGTTTTTTTTTGATGATTCCGTGGATTGAAGGTACAGTCCATGTCATACTGAATTTTCAAGCCCGCCGGACTTGGCGCTTTCTGAGCCTTGTATTTTCACTCTTTTCCAAACAAGTGACGATAGCTCACTTCCGGTTTGTGTGGGGTCAAAGGTCAGCATATCAGCAAATAGGTCTGGATTGACGCCGCACGCGTGGTGTTGGCCCCATGTCTCTACGACCTTCCTAGAAGAAGTTAGTTTTTAACGTGAAATCAAAAAGTGGAAATAACTCACTTCCTGTATGTCGGACGATATGTTAGAGCGTACGAAATGTCGGGCTTGACGAGACGAACGCGTGGAATTTTTCCCATATTTTTTTCGACCTTCCTAGTGGAAGCTAGGCCCATTTCAAATTTTTGACGCCTCTAGGGCGCTTAGAGAGTGGAATTTGGCCTTTTCTCTTAATTTTATCAAATTTTTCGCCAGTTTCTACCTATGTGGCGGATTTAATTCGTGATATTTTATATGGTGAGGGGTCAAAATGGGGAAAGAAGCAGCGAGGAATGTAAATAATAATAATAAGAAGAAACATTACAAATACATCGAAGTTCGCCTTGCGAAGACCTGCTCTGATATGAGCAGGCCTTCGCTGAGGCTCAGTCCCGAATAAACCTTTACAAAATAATCAAGACTTCGCTTATGCGAGTCCTGCTCTGATGAGAGCAGGCCTTCGCTGATGCTCAGTCCCAATAATAAACTTTTATTTGTACAGCGCTAAATCACAACCAATGGCGCCTCAAAGCGCTTTATACAATCAGAGAGAACCAACTGGGCCCCGGAGCAAGCAAGATGCGACAGTGGCTGGGAAAACTCCCTGTGGGAAGAAACCTAGGCAGAACCAGACTCAGAGGGCCATCATCTGCAGTGCAACGCCTCTGCTGTTTACTACGGCGATGTGCTCTAAGTCAGAGGACGGCAGGGGATGTTAAATGATGCTCCCTCCTTTTGTTGGAATTACGCACACAAAGGCAACCCCGCATGTGCCATTACAGAAGCGCCCAAACCGCTGATCAAGTCTAACTTCAACGCCATCCAGTTGAGCTCTATTTTGGACAACAGAAGGAGGAGTACACCGCTCCTGGAGGTACTGCAATACCAGGTCGACAAGTGAGTGGACGGAGTAAGCCCTATTCCATCTCCTGTTCCAAAATCAATTTAATATATGGTCCCCGGGTAGGGGACGTATCAGATATTAAACTGATGGTGGGACAAGCGATGACACCAAGACCCCAGGACAGCACAATCCAGCTCCTGGGCGCAGTGGTCATCACCTGCCGGGACACAGAGACTCATGGCAGTATCATGCATATCGAGCATACTGTACAAAGCATAATGAGAGCTAGTTTGGACAGAGTAGATAGAGTCAAAAGAGTCAAAGATTGATTGGGTGAGGAGAGAGAAAGACACTCGCCTGCACAGAGCAACGATCCCTGTAACGGGAGCGAAAGATCTCCTCTCACGGCGTAAGTTTATAGCAGCTTAACTGACAGTGGATGGAATCTAACTATAAGCTTTAAGAAAAGGGAAAGTCTTAAGTCTACTCCTAAATAAACTAACTGTGTCTGCCCCCACCGAGGCTGGAAGATGATTCCAAAATAAAGGTGCCAGGAAACTGAAACACCTACCTCCTGACCTAACTCTAGAAATTTTTGGGATAACTAAAGATCTCTGAATCCTCAGAGCGAAGGGCTCTTGGAGGATGATAAAGTTCAATTAGTTCCTAATATAAGAAGGAGCCTGAGAATGAAGAGCTTTGTAAATTAAAACTAGAATCTTTAAATTCAATTCTAAATTTGACAGGCAGCCAATGCAAGGAAGCTAAGATTGAGTAATATGCTGCCTCCTTCTAGTTCAAGCAACAATCGTGTCACAGAGTTTTGGATTAACTGTAATGTCCTATGGGATGAATTTGGGCATCCTGCTAGTACTGAGTTACAGTAATCTAGCCTAGATGTAACAAAAGCATGGATTATTTTTTCAGCGCCTTTGAAGGACAAAAACCTCGAATTTTGGCAATGTTTCTAATGGAAAAAGCTGACCTACCCACATTCTGAATATGAGAATTAAAGGTCAGGTCCTGATCAAAAGTGACTCTAAGATTCCTCACAGTAGAACTGGGTGTAGTACCAAATAGACCACCCTGTCCATCAAAGGCTCTGTCCCTACTCTCTCGCAAACCAAATATAATGACCTCTCAGTTTTATCGGTATTAAGCAACAAGAAATTCTGTGTCATCCAAGTTCTGACATCATTTAAGACAAGATTCCAATTTGGCCAACTGATGAGCCTCATTTGCCTTAAAAGACAAGTACAGCTGTGTGTCATCTGCATAGGAATGGAAACTGATGTTATGTTTTTGATGATGTCACCAAGAGGTGACATGTAGATGTTGAAGAGGAGGGCCCAAGTACAGATCCTTGCGGGACACCATGACTAACCCTCCCACGCTCCGATGAATGATTATGAACATGAACAAACTGAAAGCGGTCAGACAAGTAAGATCCAAACCAGTCCAAGGTGCGATCCTTGATGCCAATAGCATTTTCTAATCTCCTAAGAAGAATGCTGTGGTCAACTGTATCAAATGCTGCACTGAGATCTAGAAGGACCAGAACAGAGAGAAGAACTCGGTCAGATGCACACAAGAGATCATTACTTACCTTAAGCAATGCAGTTTCAGTGCTATGTCCAACTCTGAAGCCTGACTGAAAAACCTCAAATAGATTGCTGTCGTTCAAGAAGTCCACAAGCTGCCAAGCAACAACTTTTTCTAAGATCTTAGAGAGAAACGGAAGGTTCGAGATTGGCCTATAATTTGAAAGCACACTCGAGTCCAAATTGGGTTTCTTGATCAGAGGCTTGATTACAGCCACTTTGAAGGCATGAGGGACAAAACCTGTTGATAGAGAATGATTGATAATTCTAAGAATGACACAATGAAGCAATGGGGAAACCTCCTTGAGAAGCCTGGTTGGAATTGGGTCCAAAAGACTCGTGGGTCGGGCTTAGCAGAGGAGACAAGAGAATCAAGTTCAGAGAGTCCAACTTGCCGAAAACTCCCGAAATAAACACTGGGGTTGCCATGTTGAGAAAGATCTACCATGTGACCAGTGGAAGACAAAGGAGACAAAGAAGACAAAGAATTCCCAATCTCAGTTCTAATATCTTCTACTTTTTGCTGGAAGAAATTCAAGAAATCGTTGCTTGACAGGCCAATAGGGACGATGGCTCAACACAATGATGGCTCCTCGTCAGCTTAGCAACTGTACTAAATAAAAACTTTGGATTGTTCTTGTTGAGTCAATAAGAGCAGAATAGTAGGAAGTTCTACTGATACGCAGGGCCTTTTATAGACCTAAAGCAATCCTGCCAAGTCTTGAAGGATGAAGCTGTTTTTGACGAACGCCAAGTTCTTCTCAAGCCTTCGCAAATTTTGTTTTAATTTAAGCGAGTAGAGGAAGTAAACCAAGGGGCTGATCGATCCTGCCTTTTCATTCTTACCTCATAAGGGGCAAGATCATCCAATGTTGATTTCAGAATACCAGAAAAAACGATCTGTCAAGGAGTCAAGATCAAGATCAGTCAAGTGGGTGGGGAGAGGCCGAAGCATGTCCAGAGGTACAAGAGCATCAAGCAGATCAGGAAGCCTCTTTTAAATTCAGCACACAGCACACAGCACACAGCTACAGTGTATGGGACCATATACAGAGCATTGAGCTCTTGTAACTGGGTGGCCCACGGTGTGAGGAGAGAGCTGCTCTGTGCAAACGGAGCCACAAGCAGTTTGCATTCCAGTGCAGTCATTCCAGCCTCAGTAGCACCTGAATGACACCTAGCAGCTAGTACCAGCTAACGGAGCTAACAAGAACGCCAGAGCGCTGAATACAACCAAGTAGAGTGGACAATCAGATGTAGTAAAATGATTCACATTCTCTACTTCAGTACAGATACTTTGTCTAAAATCACCTCCTTTACTCATAGTGCAGCTTCTGAAGTCAATTGAAGTCAAAACTTTTGATGCCATTAATGAAAACACATTGATTCATTTTTAAAAAAATTAAAAGGTTGTTACAAAATAATCTGAGTGAACTGACCAGAGGTCAAAGGTCAGAGGGTTCACAATCTACAAACCATAATTAATTTGATTTTTTTTTTTTAATGGAGTCCCAGCACGAATAAATATATATTTGTTTAATAAATGTTTAATGCACCTTTTTCTTGACCAACATAATTAAATCTCCACCTGCTTCCGCTTGCATGTTTCCAGCAGATTGATGTGTATGTAGATAGAAAAATCTATGTGAGTAGGTTCAGTGTGCTGTGAAGTGTGGCCCTGTTATGGCCATGGGGGCCTTGGCTATTGCCCTGTTGTTGCTGTGTACTGGTTGTGTGTCTCTTTCAGGTGCTGATGATTAACCAGGTGCACCTGGCCGGTGCACAGCTTGTTTAGGACCGCCTCCCTCAGCACTGGCTCTCTCACACCTGGCTTCCACCGCAGCAGCTGCTTTGTTTTTCACTTCCCGTGATGCTTTTTCTTTGTTGCACACAGACAACACGCACTCATACCATTCACTCCATCCACACACCTACAGGCATTACTGACAAGACACTGACTCTCACACTCCATACATTCTTATTTTATTTTTTTGTCTTCACAGTTTTGCTGTATTTTAACTGTTTTTACTGCAATTGATTTTTATTTGTTTCACTCTGGAAAGCACCTTGTGCACCATTTGGTTGTTGGAAGTTGCTATATAAATAAAATTTGATTGATTGATTGATTGATTATTTTTGGTATGGTGTGCGGCTTTATTGTCATTGCAACACGTAAACGTGTACAACAAAATTGTGCATAAACAGTCCAAATACAATACAACAGTAAAGACAGGACTGCAGGATTGAGCATTTTGAGTGGGCGTGAAGGTGTTATTATGTTTAGTTTAGATGTTTGTGCTTCATAATATGATTAGTTTAGGTGTTTGTTTACAATAATATGATTATTGATGTTGAAATGTTGAAATCAATGAAAAGACCTCCACATAAAGAAAGGCATTGTTGCAGGAGTCATGCAAAGAGCTCAAGGAAGGACAAAGGAAGCACATCCTCATCAACTGGTGACCAGAGGGGACCAGAGGATGGACAGCAGAAGCAACTGGCTTTGCCACCACCATAAAACTCTACAACACATTCAGTTCCAGGGTGGGAACTTATGATCCATCGGAGGCACGGGGACAGGAAACCTGTGACCTCACCCCTATTTTACACCAGAAGCGCCAGCAGAGCGTCAGCAGAGCGCCTTGCAGCGGCGGCTCGACTCAGTTCACGCGAGGATTGCAAGATCGCGATAATCTGAGAGTAGCGGTATTTAAAGAGAACAGTAGGGGATGGGCAAAGTAGTAGGTACCTGGTCTGGGGGTATGTATAGTTTGCTCTGGGACATGTGGAGAAAAAGATTGGAATGGTCCCACTGGAGGATTGTATGATGACATACTTTGTTGTTGTTGATGTTCTTGTCCTTTCCATAAATCTTGAAGATTTTCTAAAATGTTTATTTTGGCATCATTTCTGTTGTCACTATTTAATTTATTCAGTAGTGGAACCAAGCTCATGTCCTGTGTGTGGCGTGAGTTGTTGGGTGCTGGCTGTGAGGGGCTGCGGGACCTAATGAGGGCATCTCCCTCTCCCCAGAGGCTGTAGCTCCAGATACTGATCGGGGAGGAGATGGAGATTGCTGAGGAGTTGGTGTACTGGGCCGCCTCCTCAAACTCATGGCCACAGAAAGAATGAGGTGTTCCAGATCTCTGTGTCTCTGCAAGTGATGGTGGCAGGCTCAGGTTGCTTCTGGAACTGTAATTATAATAGAATAGCACATCAATTAGAGTAAATAATGAATATTTGAAGTATTGTTATGGAAACATTATTGTTGTCACAATACTCTTACAATAATAGCTCATTTAAATGATGGTAAACTATTATCACATTTTCAACATACCTTCTTGGTTGGACAAATGGCAACAAGAACTCCAGCAGTCCAGCATATTTGTAATCCAGCTGATCCACTTGGTTGATGCATTTTTCTCACGAAAAGCATCAAGTCACAGATTAATAAATCATATTCACATTTATGTCATGTTTCACTGTCTCATTGCAGGTTTATTGCTTCGGGAGATTCAATGGCCGGCTTAGCTTTCAGCCATCGCCCGGCCACTGTACAGTGACAGAATGTGTGCACGCCAGCGCAGCCATGGAGAAGTGCATGATGGACAGTCATCTGCCTAGGCCAACAACTGAACACTGGAAGGAGGTGGCACAAGACTTCTGGCAAAAGTGGAACTTTCCAAATTGCCTGGGGGCATTAGACGGAAAACACATTCTCATCCAAGCACCACCACCTCTGGAAGTCAGTACTTCCATTACAAAAAGACTTTCTCAATTGTACTTTTGGCTTTGGTTGATGCCGACTATGGATTCAGAGTAATTCAAGTGGGAGACTTTGGACGATTTAGCGATATGGGGCGCCTACGCTGTTCTGAACTTGGAAAAGAAATGGAGAGCGGGACACTTGAGGTGCAGTGTGATGTGTGTCTGCCTGATGCTGAAGAGTTGGGAGAGGTCCCATTGGTCATGGTTGGAGATGCAGCTTTCCGCTTAAAGAACACCTTATGAGATCGGACCCTGGACAAAACCTCACTCAGCAGAAGAGGATTTTCAATGACAGACTTTCCAGAGCGAGGATGGTGATTAAAAATGCAGTTGGCATTCTGGCCTGCAGATGGAGGATTTTTCATGGCAGGATCAACCTCCACCCCAAACATGTGGACACACTAGTGGTTGCAGCTTGCATCCTGCACAACTACCTTCTTTGCTCCCAACGAAACCAGAGGTTTCTGGACGATGCTGGCGAAAAAGGGCAACCTATGGCTTCCGTCCAAAAAATGAGAGGACACGGGCCACACGTGAGACCTGGAATGTGAGGGAAACTTTCTGTCATTTCTTTAACTCTCCAGCAGGTGGCGGTCATGGCAAGATCGAATGATTTAACTCATGACTGGAAAACAACTTGCTCCTTGTTCTGCTGTGTACTGCTTGTTCCATTGTGGTCATTGTTAGGTTGTGGAAATTTCAATTTTTTTTTTTTTTTTTTCAAATATGAAAACTCCATTGGAGAGTAAAATAAAATTCAAGCATCCAAATATGTCTTTGCTCTTTCTTTATATGGAAAACAACTTGCTTATGTTGTCACCAACTTTAATATGATGCTATGAACTACAGTGTCCAAACACTTTCAAAACATATAATATAATATGATATAAAAACCTAAAAAGTAGTTAAAATATAAATCTTATTTTATGAACCTCTTGATCAAAAGATGCAGAATACATTATGTACTATACCTGTACTATAGTGTAATTAAAAAAAGCAACACTTTTCAATATTTGAAATGGTGAGCTAGACAACTGGCTTTTTTCAAAGTATTACAGAAATACAAATACAGAAATATTTTTACTCACCTTCAACTCCAAACTTTTGAGCAATCTCAGCCCACGCCTTTGTCCTTCTTTGAATTGTCCTTGTACAAAGGATGTGCAGTGTCAAAAATAATTGAATGAGTTTCAACCTCCAAAAAAATAAATCCTTCATCATCCACGTTGTCCAGAGTATTGTATTTCCAACAAGAGAGAAAAAATGGTTGTTTTTTTGGGCCGGGTCACAAATGCACAGAATTTATAGCCAGGTGGTCATGCATCCTGCTCATGGTCTGAGGTAAACAACCAATAGAAATCACCAGTTAAATGCATGACCCATGGGCAAGTGCATGGACAATTAGCATATACAGATTCACATTTCAAAGTAAAATACAGCGCTTAAAAAAATGCATTGTATATTATTTTGAAAATCAACCGGATCCACTGTGTTTTTACACCACTGACTTCCTGTCTGAACGATCCTACCTGCTGCGAATGACGCAGGAGGGACGCGGCAAGCGCCAAAGAATAAACTCTGGCGTTCTTTCCAGCGGGTGGCGCTTCACTGCTTTCTGGGACGCTTGGGACGCTTGAAACGCCGCCGCTTGGCGCCTGCTGTGAGCCTGCTGCGAGCCTGCTCATTGACTTTAGTGGCCGCTGCTTACTGCGCGCCGACGCTGACGCTCTGCTGACGCTTCTGGTGTAAAATAGGGTCAGGCTTGTCTTGCAAGAAATTGTTTTAACAGGTGACACCGGAAGAAGGGATGGATCATTTGGCTCCCTGCCAAATAAGGACTTGTTTCTTCTCATTATCAGTAATCAGAGTGCAGCGCCCAACCTTCACTGGATGACACGAGGCTGAGTTTAACATTTAACCTTTTATTACAGGCAACCAAGACATTTTGCTAGTGCAATAACATTTATGAAAAAAACAAAATAGAGCTCTTCAAATCTTAATAAGATAATAATAAAACTAATAAAGTTCAAAAGAAAGTGTCAAATTCTCCTATGTCAGGAGATAAAGAATGTTGTTTGTGTGGTGTGTGAAAGTCAGTCTGTTGTCAGTCACTTCAATGTCTGTCGCCCAGTTTGTCTGTCTGTTCTGCTATATCTATCTATTTTACTACCCGCCTAGATTTTTTGTGATGAACGCCTTATCTGTCAATGTGGAATGAGGAGGTGTTGATGCTCCTCGGAGTTGATCCCGCTCTCCTTCGACGCCACGCCGCCGCTTGGCTCGCCACCAACCGCTGAAGGTTTAAGAATCACGCTGCTCAATCTTTATTCCAGCCAAAGAGTAAAACCAATCTATACATGGTGCACAATATATTTGAGACTGTATATATATATATATATATATATATATATATATATATATATATATATATATATATATATATATATATATATATATATATATATATATATATATATATATATATATATATATATGTATTTAATTAGCTTCAATGAAAATTATATGAGGTATTTAGGTAATATATCAAAAATAATACCATCATAGGCTAAGCAATATTTTTACCTCAGTCCCCATAGTTCAATATAATGGCATCAACACAGTAATGTATTGCTGGCATGGTAGTAGCTAAACCAGCTAACCATTTGCTCCTGCATTAAGCACCGGAGCATGTGCTTCGGCTAGCTAATGGTGCTAATCATGCGACTAGCATTAGCCCGGTAGCGAAGCCCCTCTAGAAGTTGCTTGTACACATTATACAATGATACAAAGTACCACTGTGGGTTGAAACATTAAATGCTATCACCGCAACTCCGACTGGTTTATACAGAAAATATTCATGTGCAATATCTTCACAATGAGCAAACACAAATAGGCTAAACACGAGGCTTTGCCCCTGTAGCATGTAGCTCACCGGAGTTCTCTCAGGGCTTACAACAGTAGAAACGGCACTTCAGGCTCTCTCTCACAATAGTCACGAAACTCTCACCTAACAACAGAAGATTGATCAAGACACTGGAGAATTATGAAGCACCTCATTTACGACTTTATATCAGTTTTCGCACCAAACTCAGCTCGTTCTCCACTGTGTGCTCTGGCTTGCAGCTTGCTCACATTGATAAGAAATTAGAGCTGTCGCTCGCGACACTGTGGAAGGCTAATGCGCCACCATATGGTGAGCAAGGGTATTGCATTAATTGAACCTATATGCCAAACAGGGAATTTGACTCTGGTTTTTCTCGATCTCACTACTTAGGTTAAAAAACAAAAAACAAAACTACAGGAAGTAAAAAGTAAAGGGTAAACAATGTTCAACTGAAGTATACAATAAACAATAAACAATGTGCAACTCGGTGGAGGGGTAAAATAAGAATATATAAACAAGTATACATCATATAGATAGATAGATAGATAGATAGATAGATAGATATACAATTATTCTTTAAATATGCACATACATCTAAATATAAAATATATATACAAGTCTACATATGTCTACACTGTGACAGAAAATAAAAGAAACAGGTGCAGCAGTCAAGGTAGAAATGTTCATAGTGCAGTATGAGTAATGTAATGTAAACAGCAGTGTAAACAGGTCAACAGCAGTGCAGTCAATAGTAGAACATCAGACTGAAGAGTCCGAAGCAGGAGAAGATGTTCCAGAAAAGTGGTGTCCATTCACCTCCAAATGGTCTGAAAGGTCCAAACCACTTTCTGCAAGTTGGAAGTTCGGGAAAAAATAAAAAAAAAAGTGTTTCTATTAAAAAAAAGTTTTTTTTTTTTTAATAGATCATAACTTTTTCCTGAAGGTCCCACAGACTTCAAACCTGGATCATGTGATATAATTCCTCCTTCTGAACAGGCCAGAGGTGGAATCATCTTTAAATGACCTTCCGTTTTGAAATACACGCCTTTGACCTATGAATTTGACCTTGACGCTGTTCCAACTGTCTGACCCTGATTCAGTTGTTCTGTTAGAATCAGGCTCCCCTGAAACTGGGAGGGTGGGCGGAGTTTCAGCTCAACAACAGGAAGGTAAAGTCAGTGAATGTGGGTTTGAACAGTGCCACTGATCCCTCTTGGCCCTGCGCTTTCAAAGCCTCCACTGGAGGGGCCAGAGGACTTGAGGGGAGGCGACTGTGAAAACTGCGGCATCATATTGAAAGTGAAGCCAAAGTTGAAGGATGAAGCAGCAGATAAAGCAACAGTGTCCATAGTGATGATGAAAGTCTCTGACTACAGCTGATGTGTTGATGATTTTATGGGAGGAATTGCACCAGCAGCCTCAGAATGAAGACATTAGTTGACTGGAGAACTGGAGGAGGTTTCAATGGATTGAAAAATATGTTGAAAACACTCAGATATTTATTAGAATGTGTTTCAAAGAGATGCATGCAGATGATCAAATGTGTTTAAAAAAAGACATTTAAGATCAAACACAAAGGATTATTAAAATGTTATTAAAATATACACGCTTAAGAACATACAAATGTGACAGATGTTTACAAAAATATGCATGTATATAACATTTATTGTTGGAACCTTTTTTAATATACAAAGTAATGACTTTGACCCCTGACCTCTGACCTGTCTGTTTCTCCTGGTTTCATTGGTTGTCGCTCATTCGATCAGTGTTCAGATTTGGTTTCTAAAAAGGCTTTTTGATGTTTTTTTTTTTTTAGCAGATTCATCAGGAGAACAACAAGCACAACTACAGTCACACACATGGAGTTGGACAGTGCAACACCTCAGCTGTACAAGTTGTCATTAGTGGCAACGATTGAGCTCCATCTGCAGGTGTGGAGAGGAGCTTTTGTTTAAAGCAGCTCAAGTCTTGAACCCGCAACACAATGGGCCAAGGCAGTTTAAGGAGCCGAGCTGATAAAGGGACACTGGTCAAGTCCCTGGAAAAGACGGCTAGCTGGTACAACAGGGTCACAGATCATTTTTATTGAAAGAAATTGATGGCATAATTTACGTATAAATAAACAAATGGATTTTATGATGTAGACAGAAAATGAGCTTCCCTCCTTGAAAGACCAGCAGCCGCCACTGCCCTCAACAAGTGTCCAGAGCATCATGTGACTTCCTGGAAGTGTGGTATCAGTTGAGGCGGCTGGATGGGAGGAGCAGCTGATATAGCTGATATACCAAGAGCGCGCACACACACACACACACACACACACACACACACACACACACACACACACACACACATGCACTCTCACTCTCTCTTTCTCACACACACACACACACACACACACACAGAGCATCATGTGACTTCCTGAAGTGTGGTATCAGTTGAGGCGGCTGGATGGGACGAGCTGCTGATATAGCTGATATACCAAGAGCACACACACGCATGCACTCTCTTTCTCACCCGCGTTATTGTGGAACCCACCGAGTTCTAGGAAAACCCCGCCCCTGCAGCTATAAACCCTGCCCCTGCTGCCCGCAGCCCCTGTGACTCCCCTGTTACGCTAACCTGGCCTGCTAAAGTTGCCCATGCTAATTAAATAATTTTCCCCAAGAGCAAGGTTCGCTTGGGGTGGCAGGGGCGCTTTAATGCTGGACGCCCTGTCAAGTCAGGAGTGGACCAGACCACATGTACAGTCAGCCATCAAAGAGGGTTTGATCAATAGCTCCCATGACCTGACACACTCGGTTATGGAGAGCAAAAGGCACCCAAAGTAACTAAAGTAAATTTACTGTTGTTAGGTATTGTTCCTACCTTTGTTATTGCAATACCTTTAGGTATTGTACCTCTACCTTGGAAAAAGTAAGTTGGGCCAAATATTAATTTACTTGAAATCTGTAGTTTTGCACTCATGTTAGCCTTTATGGTTGTTTAAATTTGCACTCAGTGTACTGTTGCCTTTATGGTAAATCTTTGCACTTAATAGAATGCATTCTGTTTATGGGAGACTTAATAAAGAGACTAATTCTGTATAATGCTATTTCATGTACTTATTATTTTGTTTTGTGACAGAATACACTAATCAGTTGCTCATTGGGCAAAGGCCAAACAGGATTTGCAATTCAACTCAGTGTGTGTGGGCGTGTCATGACCTCTGACCCCAGTGGAGCCTGGTGGCTGGCGGACTGCTTCTCCCTACAAGCTGCTGTGGTTACTGGGAGAGACGTCCCAGAAGCCACTGGTGGAGCTGAATCCTCAGTGGAAGAAGCAGGACTTGGAGCAGCTGCTCAGTGAAGGCAGCAGCAACACAACCACTGCTTCTGCTCTCATCATCCATGGCTGGAACATCTCAGCATGAAGGTTTCACACATCAACAACACACTGATCTGCTCTCACTTCACAGTTCTCCATCCAACTCCACCTGGTTTCTCATGTGAAGCACAAAGATGAATTTGTCAAAGTCTGACAGCGTTGTGAAGGTTGTGTAGTTGATATCACAACTTTATTTTAGGGTTAAAGAATTGTTTTTTTTTATGAGATTTTACTTCTGGTTTATGATCATAAATCAATCAATCAGATAAAAGATGTTGTTTTGTGATTGGAACTCCAATGATGATTGAAATATAAATGAGACAAAAGAAGTTTCCCTCAAAATAATTCATGGTTCTGATCCTTGCCAGATGTTTCTGTGGAGATTTAAGAAGGACGTCAATGAATCAGAAGGGAACCAAATCATTTGTTTTGCTCTTCTCCCTCTCTGCTGTTTTCTAGCAAGACTTTGTTTCATTTGTCAAAACACTCATTCAAATTTTTCTCCCACTTTTATAAAATTGTCTGTTTGCTTCTCATATCCTGCTAGCCAATCAGAGAGCTGCTACGCCATCAACTAATTTCACTTCCTAGCAAAATGTTTTCACTCATTCTTTTCTTTGTTTTAAAACTGAGCTCAAACATTATATTTCAAAGAGTCAATATTCTGAAAATAAAAAGCATCACAACCACTGACCTGTGTGACCTTGACCTCAACTGACCTTTCATCCCAGCTTGTACATTTTCTTCTGTTCATGTTTTTGTTGTGTTAAAATTGATCCTATTCTTTCTGCTTATTGTGTATTACAGAAAATAAATGTGAAACAAAAAAAAGAGACATGAGAGGGAGGACATGAAGATATTGGGACATTAGGGCTGTGTCTCAATTCAGACTCTGCATCATTGAAGGCTGCATTTGAAGGCCAGTTACGCCATAGCACATAGCACTGAACGGCTCGTCCCACCCCAAAAGTCCCAAGGACGCCCAAATGCGTACTGGGAATGCGCCTTAGTTTTAGCCGATTCCCAAGGATACACCGCTACTATCCTTCACGCCCTTCTGTATCCCAGGATGCTTTGTGTGCTTCTGCAAATGTTACAGGTCTCACTTGAGATCCTGCTTTTAAGATTTTCTATCCGCTGTTAAAAAGAAAGAAAGAACCGGTTGAGACACTGGCTATCGCTTACATACATACATATGTTTTATACTCTATCATTTTTGGCTTTTTTCATCTTTCACAATCAGCTTTTACACAGGAATAAACTTCTGATCACAGGAAAACACTTTCATTATGCTTACACGACTGTGTTTGACACAAACAAATTAATTGTACTGGCTGGATATGTGCACAGAATACAAGGCTTAGAAAGAAAAAAAACTATTTGTCTTCTTAAGGAGCTTAACATCGACAAACGGAACATTTTGCTCTCAACATCTGAAAACTAATATTTTGTTACACACAAGGTATAAAGGATCTGGAGCCTTAGGAATCTGCATCCTATCTTTCTCAACGAGCCACACGAACACGACGAGCTCGCCATTTTACAAAGCACAAGGAAACCCGGAAATGTTATGTAGTTTTCAATGTGATCACAAACACTCAAAAAGTCTGGCAAACAACTCAAGATTCAGTTACAGTTACATTATTACAATATTAATGATCGCTACACGCCATTAAGAACACTTGAGATGAGCACCAACCTGTTAAAAAGAAAGAGAGAACCGTTGAGACACTGGCTTACATTTCTCCACCCAAGCCTCCTCAGCGGAATGAGGAAGTAGCTTCAGCCCGCCTCTAGTGACTCGGAGATATCGCTACACCGCCGCCCTAGTGACCAACCAGGAAAGTTAACTAATAATAGTTGAGTAAGAGTTGAATAATAAGAAAACATATGCATATATCCCAACTGTGACTAAACACTTTGTGTGGCCACACATGCAACAAGGGAATTCATCAACAGCGAAATACTTAAAATCTCTGTCGCTTCTCCACCTCCGCTGTTGCCCCCCACCCTCAATAAAACCTTTTCAAAATACCTTTAATTGTTTGTGCTTGCTTGTGCAGGTTAGTGCTGCAAAAGTTTCATTGTGCTGCTTTACTTTTGAGATATTAATATATCCATAACCAGGACGTAAGGTCGGGTCTGATTCCGGGCCCGGACCTGTGACCTTTCTGTGTGGAGTTTGCATGTTCTCCTGTGTCTGCGTGGGGTTCTCTCCGGGTTCTCCGCTTCCCCACAGTCCAAAAACATGCATGTGAGGTCAATTGAACATTCTAAATTGTCCGTAGGTGTGCATGTGAGTGTGAATGGTTGTTTGTTTCTATGTGGCCCTGCGATGAACTGGCGACTTGTCCAGGGTGTACCCTGCCTTCGCCCTAAGACAGCTGGGATAGGCTCGAGCAGACCCCCGTGACCCTGAATAGGAATAAGCGGGTATAGAAGATGAATGAATGAATAACCAGGACGTCACCCGGAACCCCTCACCCCATATCGTTCAATTGAGCTCACAATGGTCTCGTTCGTTGTGGTTTGTTTGTGCTTCAACAATTTTGTTTTCTTTTGAGACAGTGTTTGTGTTTATTATTATAACGACTACCTGAGTTCTTAGATTTATTCAGTGGATATTTTCTTTCTTTGATGTATCGTATTGATGTTTCATGATGTATCGCCATCCTTAGTTTTAGCTCCTTTTTTTGGAGTTCTCTTTTGGTTTTGATCATTTATTGATTTGACGGCACTCACGCTGGCCCTTTCTGTTCGACATTATTGCTTGTTTACATTGAAAATTGCCACCAATAAATATTTATTATCCTCATTAATTTGCAATCTGTTTCCACCGATTCAAATATAACAATCAGGCTCCCTGAAACTGGGAGGGTGGGCGGAGTTTCAACTCAACAACAGGAAGGTAAAGTCAGTGAATGTGGGTTTGAACAGTGCCACTGATCCCTCTTGGCCCTGCGCTTTTCAAAGCCTCCACTGGGGGGTGCCAGAGGACTTGAGGGGAGGCGACCGTGAAAACTGCGGCATCATATTGAAAGTGAAGCCAAAGTTAAAGGATGAAGTGGCGGGAAAAGCAACAGTGTCAATAGTGATGATGAAAGTCTCTGACTACAGTTGATGTGTTGATAATTTGATTGGAGGAATTGCACCAGCAGCCTCAGAATGAAGACATTAGTTGACTGGAGAACTGGAGGAGGTTTCAATGGATTGAAAAATATGTTGAAAAACACTCAGATATTTATTAGAATGTGTTTCAAAGAGATGGTAAAGCATGCAGATGATCAAATGTGTTTAAAAAAAGACATTTCAGATCAAACACAAATGATTATTAAAATGTTATTAAAATATACACGTTTAAGAACATACAAATGTGAAAGATGTTTGCAAAAAAAACACATGTATATAACATTTATTGTTTAAACCTTTTTTAATTTGCAAAGCAATGTGAATAACAGTAATAATAGACCTACCTTGACCCCTGACCTCTGACCTCTGACCCTGACCCTTCTGCTTCTCCTGGTTTCACTGGTTGTGGCTTCATTTGATCAGTTTTCAGATTTGCTGTCTAAAAGGCTTCCGATGTTTTTTAGCAGATTCATCAGGAGAAAAACAACTACAGTCACACCACACACACACACACACACACACACACACACACCTTCACGAAGGTTGAAATGTGTTTCGGATCGTTTCGATTTCCGTTTCATTTTCAAGTTTTGGCAAAAATGTTAGAAAAATGTTGAAAAATTGTTGACGTTTGTTTTTTTACTGTTTGTGGACAAAAACAGGAAGTTGTTTGTTGGTGACTCTGAACTCTTGTCCTACTTTTTCCATTTTCTTTGAAGTATCAACCGAAGATGGAATATTCATGTATTGTGTCCTACAACTCAGTTTCTCACAATCACTGTATTCCCCTGCGATTGTTCATTTATTGTCTCCTCTGATGACTGCAGAGGGAAAAACCACCTTTCATCCTCTTCTGGCTGCATATATTATCTAGAGGCGTTATTCACTTCATAAAACACTTTCACTATTGTGGGTGATGGGTGTAGTGAAAAAAGATGTCCGCTAGAGGGAAGCAGAGGACCACCTACGCAAAGGTAAAAGCCGAAAGAACGACACCCAATTCACACCAAAGGCGTCTGCGTCTGTTCCCACCACCACCACCACCACCACCAGGGCGGGCGCGGCGCGTTTCAGAAGCCGGAGAAGAACCAACAACAAACCTCAGATGATGGGAGATAATCCATCCCACCTCACAGGTGTGGCCAATCATATTGCTGATTAGACAGGTGTGCCTCAGGCTGGCTCCAATAAAAGGCCAGTGTGAAATGTGCAGGTGTATCACACAGCACAATGTGACAGAAGCCACAGAGTTTTGAGGAGCCTGCAGTTGGTAGTTGGTGTGCTGACTGCAGGAATGTCCAGCACAGATGTTGATGTTCATTTCTCCAGCAGAAGCCGCCTCCAAAGGCCTTCAGAGAATGTGGCAGTACATCCAAGCGGCCTCACCACCGCACCAGCCCAGGACCTCCACATCCAGCATGTTCACCTCCAAGATGGTCTGAGACCAGACACCCAGACAGCTGCTCAAACAATTGCTTTGCATCACCAAAGAGTTTCTGCACCAACTTTCAGAAAGCGCCTCAGGGAAGCTCTGCCTGCATGCTGCTCATCCTCATTGGGGTCTGGACGGGACTGCAGTTGGTGCTGGGAAGAGACCCAGTGGCCAAATGCTCACATGGGATGATGGCGTGTGGTAGTGATGGCAGGCTGACACTGAAGCTTCCATGCACGCCCAATCCCCAACTACAATTCCCACCAAGCAGTCATTTGAGCTTGCTGTGACGTTGAAAGCAGTTCTACTTTCTATAGTACTTGTTGACAATGTTGTTGATGAGTGTTGCTATCCACTGCAATGCTGGAAATGTCCCCACTGTAGGACCAATACAGGACCATCTCATTTCATCTCATCTCATCTCATCTCCTGAGTGAATCACTTGACTGGTTTGCAGTTCGATCATGTGATTGGTCAATGCTCGTCTCCATTGTGACAGATGACTGGCTGAGGCCTTTTTGAATTCGCACCCATCAACACGATACAATCGCTCTGAAAATGCACACATTTCTGGCTTGTAGTTGGAGTTGTTGTGTTGTTGCTGTTGTGATGGTTGTTGATGGTGATTGTTGCATTTGATTGTTGGCATCATGAAGCCATCAAGGAGGAGAGGGTGGTTCGGACACGGGCAACACTGGACTCTGGTGGCTCAAGATAAGGTGAGTGTGCTGGCTGTCTCATACATGTTGTAGAAATAGTAGCGTCAAAAACGGTTTGAATGCACGCCAGCATCATCAGTTCCATGTGAGCGGCTGTTTTCCAAATGTGGAGAAGTGGTCAGCAGAAAAGAAAGCCAGTGAATGCATAAACAGCTGAAAAAATAATGTCAATGCCAATTGAAAATCTTTGAGTGAGTGTTTCCTCCAAGCACCTGGAGTCACACATGGCATTTGAATGAGAACACACCATATACTGTATATATGGATGGATGTGTGTGTGCTTCTATGTATTGATTTGTATACATGCATACGTACACAGTTGTTTAAACAAGTGGCTCCAGCAAGCTGCCCGCCCACCTGAGGAGTCAAGCGGCGAAGGCGTGTGGTGTGTGTGTGTGTGTGTGTGTGTGTGTGTGTGTGTGTGTGTGTGTGTGTGTGTGTGTGTGTCTCTCCCCCCTCCCCGCTTGGCCGGATGTTCTGGCCAAGACGCAGCAGTCCCAGATAGTCCAGAGCAGTTCCAGTCCTTCCAGGGATTGTGAGGGATGGAGGAGGGAAAAAGCAGACGGCACAGAGCGCCAAGCTGCTATGATCTCCGGGGAATGGTGGCAGTGACCTCGCCAAGGCCACTGCAAAGGGAGCGCCAAGAACAGAGGAGGATGTTTGGCTTTAGGACCAGCAGCACAGACCAACAGACTCAGCTCCTCTATCTGTCCATGCTGGTCTCCAGTACCATCCATTCTCCCTTTGCAGAGCCAAAAGCTTCTCCAGATGCCATCCAAGCTGTTATCCAGGCTGCGTTTCATCACAGGAAGCACCACCACCACTGTCTGAGAGCCACCAGCTCTGCCCACCTCAAAAATCATGACGCACATGATGTATTTCTATATAGAGTGACTCACTATCATTCACTCACCATCACATCTGGAGCCAACTGTAGACTCTCTCATTCCAGCAGGAAATGATTGATCAGTTCATCTTCATCACGTCTCAGTATCAGTCCAACACACTCTGTGTTGACATTGAGACCATATGTGACGGAGAGTCTGCTTCTCATCAGCAGTGAATCCTTCATCTCCACTCAACAGCAGTGAATGTCTCTGATGATGCGTTCAAGGACTGAAGTGTGAGTGCTGACTTCTGCCGTCTCTTCTTCTCTCCTCAGATGGAAGTGATGTGTTCATGTTGAGGGAGGATCCCTTGGTCCTGAGGATGGGGGAGGGCTCTTCCAGAGTGCAGCCAGTAGGGGGCATTAGAGGCTCTGCCTCCTTGTTGTCCTCAGGAGCTGACAGGAAGTGTCACATCCCTCAACAAGTGTCCAGTCTCATCACATCAGGGAGAAACAGGTGCAGCTCTTCAAAGAGGAAATCACATTTTTCTCACCGTCATCATGGACTGCCAACAAGTTATGGCAACTGTAGTTCTGTAAAGAGCAGCCAGGGGGTGCCCTGAAGTCAAAACTACCTTCTACTCCAGACTTTACAGAAAAATGAACACATGCTGAAAAAATAAAACATTGATTAACGGCCAGATATTTTAGACAGGTCACTCTATAATATGTCAATAAGAAACACAGTGTGTTCAAATGTGGCCTTGAACCTTCAAACCTTCCTATGACGTGTCGGTCCTCGCAGCTCCGAGTTCTGCCACTGAGGGTCGCTGGTTGACAAGTTTTTGCTTGTTTGGTTTTGTTTGTAGCCACAATGCAACCATCAGTTGTATCATAATGGGAGTTGATCTTTCTACCCTGCCAACAAGACATTTCCAGCAAATACAAAAACTATGTCAACATAATAATAATGCTAAAATAAATAAATCAAGATTGAGACAACAGCGAGGCTCAGACTCTCCAGACAGGAGCCCAGCATGTGGATGGGAAGTGTGAACAGTCACCTTTGATTGAGAAAATCAACTGAAGAGTGGACCTGAAGGAAGTCTCCAAGCATTGCTTTGACTTTCTACACAACACAGAATTAATAGGAGCACCATTTGATTGTCTTCAAGGTTACAGGCCGTAGGTGGCGCAAATGCTTCCTAGAATGGGGAGAAAACTGCCAGATAGTACGTAACAAGAAGAACACACACACACACACACACGCTTTGTGCACTTCTCTCTGACTCACACACAGAAGGCATCATGTGAGTCACATGATGTGACTTCCCTAATGGAAGGAGCCACAGTGAGCAGCAGAAACAGGAACAGAAGCCTGAAGTGAAAGTTGTTCTGTGTCAGGCTCCATTTTGAAGAGTTGAGTTGCAGCAGCAGCAGCAGGTGAGTCCTGACTGAATGAATAACTCATTCAGTGTGACTTCAGTCTGGTTGATTTCTTCCTGTTCTCTCGCCTCCCAAGTGGAAGTCAGTGTTCTGAGCTCACTGCCTCACTTCCTGTTTGACCTCCAGCTCAAGATGAGTGTTCGAGTGGAGGAAGAGGAGGACGGAGCAGCAGCGCCTCCAGGGTTCAGCTGTGTGTCTCTGAAGAGTCACCACTCCAAAGCTGAACCTTACAACTTCAGTAATGAACTTGACCTCCTGAGACACAGTAAGAACACTGTGGGCCAGATCCACAAAGCGATTGGCGCTGCTTTTGCGCCAGAAACTCCGTAAATAGCGACAAAACGGTGATTCCGATCCAGAGAGGGGACGCAAACGTGAAAAACGGCGGGAAATGCGCTGAGGCGCAGGTAGAGGCAGGGCTGCGCAAGACTCATTTGAATGTATTTAAATGAGTCATTACGTGCAAAAGGACACACCCCCTTCTATGCAAATATGCCTCATTCAAACAGCGGCAGATCCAGAAAGAGTTTGCGCTCCTGTCCGCACGTAGTTTGACAGACGTAAACACCGCCAGCCAAAACCAGGCGCAGTTTCTGTCCGTCAAAGTGTTTCTGGCTTCTGAGTGAAACTTTCCTCTCTGAAAAGCCTGAAATATATATATGGCTCCCCAAATCTTATACATAGATAGGCATAGACTACAGTATATATGCCAATATTTTAGATAGGCTATGAAAAATACAAATGGTACTCAGGTGTTGGTGATTGTCTTGCTTATATAATGACTAACACGCCTTATGCCTTGACTTTCTTTCCATTATGGCAGCAGTCTTGGTAGACGGAGGAGGCATCATAATGGCACAGGAGCGCGCTTATCGTAGCAAAGTTTCACTGTTTGACCTCCGAGAACGGGAAATTTTAAAGAAAGAAATATTCAAAAAATGTTTTGATTTAATTTTGTTGCATGTCTACTTGCTTCAGCAGCGAGGGCAGCCATCAGAAAATGTTGGTTTTCTTTTCCGTGCATCCATGAACACAAACCAAACACACAACTCACAAACAACCTTGGCGCAAAACTGCTCTCAGGTTGCCAGACCGTAATATTCGCAATCTCGCCGCAAAAACGCCTCCTCTTTGAGGATCTGCCCCTGTGTGTTGTGTTTGCAGAGTTGTTTCCAAGACACAGAGTGTGAAGTCTCCAGGGTCCAGTGGGATGTCTCTGAAGAGTGACTGGTCCATGGATAAACCTCCAACCTTCAGTAATGAACCTGGAGCCTCTGGAAAATAGTAAGAACACTAATGTCCTTGTTTCTCAGTCTAATTCTAGTTTGATTTGACAGTGAAAAATTCCTCAGAAGGTGAAAAGGTGTCAGATGTTGTGGTCAGTGGTCAAGAGAAGATAATCTTTGACATGGTCACATTCATCATGTTGAAATGCAGCAAAGCCCTGCTGAGACTGAACTTTATGCAGTGGCAGGAATGTTTGATGCTCTGTCATAAAGTGCAGCTCAACTCCACTGAGATGAATTTCAATCCAAAGTTCAGTGCAATGTGACTCCACTGTCTCTGTCTGCTGAGAAACAAAGGGCCAGTTCCACAGAGCCACTGCTCAACCAGAGCCCACCAGGTGTCAACCACACCAGATAGAAAATATACATTTGATAGATGAATATGCCATCTAATAATATATTAGATGATGTCACAAGACCAGCCTAGAAAACAGCTACAAATCCATGACGGGCGCAACGTCATGGCTAAAAGACGGCGTCATTAACGGCTGCGCTCCATTCTTTGTGGGTCAAATTCTTTGATTGTGAAGCTGCATGAAGGGATTGAATTTAGAAAACAGAGCAAAAGACAAGAAGTGATTTGTGAAGAGCCGACTAGGAGGCCAACAGGCTGTCAGTTAGTGTTGATGGAGACAATGATTCCATCCAACTAATGATGGTGTCAGAAAAACAGCTGACAAGTGATGGACACCAACAACTGATCCAATCAGTCAAAGCCAAAGCTTCTCCACAGGAAGACAGAGGGGAGTCCTGGTGGTGAGGAGCAGCAGCTGAAGGAGCTTCTACAGCAGCAGCAGCAGGAGCAGCCGCTGCTGGAGCTTCTACAGCAGCAGCAACTGCAGGAGCTTCTACAGCAGCAGAAGATCAGTCTGAAGAGGAGATGTGAACGTGTGACTGAAGGTGAAGAAGCAGGAAGTCAAACCCTCCTCAACAGCATCTACACTGAGCTCTTCATCACTGAAGGACTGAGTGAGGAGGTCAACAGACAGCATGAGGTCAGGCAGCTGGAGACCAAGAAGACCAAGAAGAGCCTCCACGACCATCCAATCAGGTGCAGCCAGATCTTTGAAGCCTCACCTGAGCAGCAGGGACTCAGAGTCAGAGCGGTGCTGACCAACGGCGCCGCTGGGGGGAAAACCTTCACAGTGCAGAAGTTCACTCTGGACTGGGCCCATGGCCTGAGAACCAGGACCTTCATCTGGTGCTTCCTCTCTCATTCAGGGAGCTCAACTTGGTCAAAAGCAGCACTACAGTCTTCTGGAGCTGCTCCATGTTTTCCATCCAACGTTAGAGAAGCTCACAGCAGAGCAGCTGCATGTCTGCAAACTTCTCTCATCTTGGACGGCCTGGATGAAAGCAGACTGGCTCTGGACTTTGAGAAGAACCAGGTGGTGACTGACGTCACTCAGAAGAAGTCAGTCAGCCCTGCTAACAAACCTGATCAGAGGAGATCTGCTTCCCTCGGCTCTGCTGTGGATAACTTCCAGACCTGCAGCAGCCAATCAGATCCCTCCGTCATGTGTGGACAGGCTGACAGAAGTACGAGGCTTCACCGATGACCAGAAGGAGGAGTATTTCAGGAGGAGGTTCAGAGATAGAGGAGATGTGTCCAGCAGCATCATCTCCCACATCAAGGCCTCCAGGAGCCTCCACCTCATGTGTCAGATCCCGGTCTTCTGCTGGATCACTGCCACAGTTCTAGAGAGCATGTTGAGCTCAGAGCAGAGATGAGAGCTGCCCAAGACCCTGACTGACACTGGGAGAGACGTCCCAGAAGCCACTGGTGGAGCTGAATCCTCAGTGGAAGAAGCAGGACTTGGAGCAGCTGCTCAGTGAAGGCAGCAGCAACACAACCACTGCTTCTGCTCTCAACATCCACGGCTGGAACATCTCAGCATGAAGGTTTCACACATCAACAACACACTGATCTGCTCTCACTTCAGAGTTCTCCATCCAACTCCACCTGGTTTCTCATGTGAAGCACAAAGATGAATTTGTCAAAGTCTGACAGCGTTGTGAAGGTTGTGTAGTTGATATCACACCTTTATTTTGGGGTGAAAATATTGTTTTCATGAGATTTTATTTCTGTTTTATGATCATCTGTAAGTCAATCAGATAAAAGATGTTGTCTTGTGATTGAACTGCAATGATTATTGAAATATAAATGAGACAAAAGAACTTTCCTCAAAATAATTCAGGGTTTTGATCCTTGCCAGATGTTTCTGTGGAGATTTAAGACGGACGTCAATGAATCAGAAGGGAACCAAATCATTTGTTTTGCTCTTCTCCCTCTCTGCTGTTTTCTAGCAGGCTTTGAAAATGTTTTCACTCATTCTTTCTTTGTTTTTTAAAACTGAGCTCAAACATTATATTTCAATGAGTCAATATTCTGAAAATAAAAAGCATCACAACCACTCAACTGTGTAACCGTGACCTCAAATGATCTTTTATTTCTGCCTGTATATTTTCTTCTGCTCATGTTTTCGTTGTTTGGAAATTGTATTGTTTTCTTTATGCTTATTGTGTATTACACAAAACAAATGTGAAACAAAAAAAAGATACATGACGGGAAGGAAATGAAGATATTGGGATATTAGGATCCATCTGTGGTGAGGTAGCACCTGACAGAGGTGCCTCTAGGCTGCCCCCTAGTGCCCAACTGGAGCTCCTGAATACTCTTTCATAAAATCTGCTGAAGAGTGGAGCTGAAGGAAGTCTCCAAGCATTGCTTTGACTTCCAGCAAAACACAGAATTAATAGGAACAAGTTTTGATTTTCTTCAAGTTTACATCCTGTAGGTGGCGCTAATGTTTCCTGTAATGTGACATCTGGCAGTTGTGATATGACAAGAAGATCACATACATATATGCATTTGCACTTTGTCCGTCTGTCTCGCTCTCTCTCCTCTCTCTCTCTCTCTCACACACACACACACACACACACACACACACACACACACACACACACACACACACACACAGCATCATGTGACTTTCTGGAAGTGTGGGAGCAGTTGAGGTGGCTGGATGGGTGGAGCCACAGTGAGCAGCAGAAGCAGGAAGAGAAGCTGAAAGTAAAAGTTGTTCTGTGTCAGGCTCCATTTTGAGGCGAAGCAGCAGCAGTTGCAGCAGTTGCAGCAGTAACAGCAGCAGCAGCAGCAGCAGCAGCAGGTGAGTCGTCACTGAGTGAAGAACTCATGAAATGTGATGTGAGTGGACACCAGCAGTCGTGTCTGCTTGATTCCACTGGGAACTCAGTGTTTCTTCCTGTTCTCTCTGTCTGAAGTGGAACTCTCTGGGTTCTCAGCTCACTGTCACACTTGATGTTTGACCTCAGACTGACTCCAGGACTCAAGATGAGTCTTCCAGTGGAGGAAGAGGAGGACAGAGCAAAGTCTCCAGGGTCCAGTGGGGTGTCTCTCTGAAGAGTGACTGCTCCATGGGTCATCCTCTGGAGTTCAGTAAAGAACCAGGAATCTCTGAGACTCAGTAAGAAAACTTGACTGACTCAGGCTACAGCCATGATCACTGACCGCTGTTGGTTGGAAACTGTTGATCAGATCCATTGATCCATCTTTGTCTCAATCTGAATCCAATGTGAGAGAACCAGTCTGAACTTTTCAATGTGAACTTAAATATTGCAATTTTCAACACAGACGGACAGCAGAATCTCCAGTGTCCAGCTGTCTGTCCATGAAGAGTGACAGGTCCAAAGATTTCCTCTGGACTTCAGTGCAGAACCAGGAACCTCTGAGACTCAGTAAGAAAACTTTTTCTCCTTCTCCACTGCAATGTTCCACATCGGCATCTGTAGTCGCTGCTATAAACCTGCCTGGATCTTCAAGGATGAAATATTATTTTAACAGTTGTTTATCACATGAAAATCACCACAAAGCAAAATTGTGAGTCAAGTGGAAGAAACTCCAGACTGCTGGAACGGTTGACTGTGCTGATCAGTTGAAGAACCTTTGTAGTTTAAATGATCAGACTCATGTTGCTCTAAGAAAACAGAACATCTCAAAATAAAAGCTCAAAACTTAATAATGTGACAGCAGGGTTTCTGCTCTGTGTGTGAAACTGCAATTTTAGACCTTTTGCTTTATATTCAGAGACTTTCGGAGGAGTGGTCGGAAGAAGCACAAGCAGCTGTCCTGCTGTGTGCAGTGTGGGTACGTCCAGACTGGTCCAGTGTCCACCAGCTGGATGCACCGATTGTACAGAAGGTTCACCAGCTCATACTGGGACCAGTCTGCACCATCAGGAGAGTCCTCGTGTCTTCAGTGTGGAGCAGCACTGCAACCTGCCAGTCACACCCAGACTGATCACAGTAAGACTGTCCACCTGCACCTCCTTCACATCTCCCTCTGAGATCATGTCAGGACCTCCAGTGAGAAGATTCACTGAGGGACGCTTGAGAGCAAACAGTCACACAGCAGCTTCACCACAGCAGCTGAAAAGTTGTGGAGAGAAAATGATGCTCACACTGTCACACTGATGTTTTCTCTCAACCTTTTCTCTGCTCCAGAGGCTGATGGTCTGCAGGAGCTTCTACAGCAGCAGAAGATCAGTCTGAGAGGAGATGTGAACGCAGACTGAAGGTGAAGAAGCAGGAAGTCAAACCCTCCTCAACAGCATCTACACTGAGCTCTACATGACTGAGGGACAGAGTGAAGATGTCAACAGACAGCATGAAGTCAGGCAGCTGGAGACCAAGAAGGCCAAGGAGCTCGAGGAGAACAAGGAGAGCCTCTACGACCGTCCAATCAGGTGCAGCCAGATCTTTGAAGCCTCACCTGAGCAGCAGGGACTCAGAGTCAGAGTGGTGCTGACCAACGGCGTCGCTGGGGTTGGAAAAACCTTCTCAGTGCAGAAGTTCACTCTGGACTGGGCCCAGGGCCTGGAGAACCAGGACCTTCATCTGGTGCTTCCTCTCTCATTCAGGGAGCTCAACTTGGTCAAAGAGCAGCACTACAGTCTTCTGGAGCTGCTCCATGTTTTCCATCCAACGTTAGAGAAGCTCACAGCAGAGCAGCTGCATGTCTGCAAACTTCTTCATCTTGGACGGCCTGGATGAAAGCAGACTGGCTCTGGACTTTGAGAAGAACCAGGAGGTGACTGACGTCACTCAGATGAAGTCAGTCAGCGTCCTGCTAACAAACCTGATCAGAGGAGATCTGCTTCCCTCGGCTCTGTTGTGGATAACTTCCAGACCTGCAGCAGCCAATCAGATCCCTCCGTCATGTGTGCACAGGCTGACAGAAGTACGAGGCTTCACCGATGACCAGAAGGAGGAGTATTTCAGGAGGAGGTTCAGAGATAGAGAAGATGTGTCCAGCAGGATCATCTCCCACATCAAGGCCTCCAGGAGCCTCCACATCATGTGTCAGATCCCGGTCTTCTGCTGGATCACTGCCACAGTTCTGGAGAGCATGTTGAGCTCAGAGCAGCGAGGAGAGCTGCCCAAGACCCTGACTGACATGTACTCACACTTCCTGCTGGTCCAGACCAAGAGGAAGCAGAACAAGTATGGAGGAGGTCCACAGGAGCTGACGGAGGCTGACAGGGAGCTTCTTCTGAAGCTGGGCCAGCTGGCATTTGAACATCTGAAGAGTGGAAACATCATGTTCTACAGTGAAGAACTGGAGAAGTGTGGTCTCAGTGTGACTGATGCCTCTGTGTACTCAGGAGTTTGTACAGAGATCTTCAGAAGAGAGAGTGTGATCTTCCACAAAACCGCCCACTGCTTCTGCTCATCTGAGCGTCCAGGAGTTTCTGGCTGCAGTCTACATCTTCCACTGTCACACCAACAGGAAGGAGGTTCTTCAGGATTTCCTCAAAGACTCAAAAGCAGGGACATCACAATTTCTTTTGTTGAAAATTTCGAATCAAAAAGAAGAAGGCGACCAAACCTTGGACACCTTTCTGAAGACAATGATGGAGAAATCCTTGCAGAGTCCAAACGGTCACCTGGACTTGTTTGTTCGCTTTCTCCATGGACTCAGTCTGGAATCCAACCAGAGACTCTTAGGAGGCCTGCTGGGTCTCACTGACATCCATCCAGGAACCTTACAGAAGGTCATCAACAACCTGAAGGAGATGAATACTAATAATATCTCTCCTGACAGAAGTATCAACATCTTCCACTGTCTGCTGGAGGTGAAGGATCAGTCAGTGCATCAGGAGGTCCAACAGTTCCTGCAGTCAGATAAGAAATCAGAGAAGGAACTCTCAGTGTTCCAGTGCTCAACTTTGGCCTACGTGCTGCAGATGTCAGAGGAGGTTCTAGAGGAGTTGGACCTCAGCAAGTACAAGACAACCAGGGAGGGAAGATTGAGACTGATTCCAGCTGTGAGGAACAGCAGAAAGGCTGTGATACGTGTAGGAAGGTACGTTCACACTGTCTGTCTGTGTGTGTGTGTGTGTGTGTTCTTGGTGTTAGCCACCCTGCTATATCAGCAGCTCCTCCAGTCACAGGGTTGATCAACATCAGCAGGTCTACTTGTGGCTGCAGGTCTCCAAGAAAACAATGAGGGAACACTGAGTGGTGACTTTTAGCAGCAGGCTGTCAGCACATGGCTAACTCAGCTGCTTTGTGTTGGATGGTGAGTGGAGTGAAGCTGCTCCACTGGAGTCCAGGATGGAGATGAAGATGTGACAGTGGCAGAATGAGGAGCTTTGATCAGTGTGAAGGATTCATGCAGACAGTCAATCAACACAATCAACACATTGAACACACAAACACATCACATCCTTCCTTCATTTGGCAGCAGACAATAAAACAGCAGTTGGATCAAAGATGCAGTGGAGTCCAAAGAGACGCCAGTGAAGGAACTCTGATCCAGTGGAGCTCCAAGCTGCAGTGACTTTACACACAACTGAGCATCATGTTGAGTTGAAGCAGCAGATCAGAGCAACACTGTCAGTCACAACAGGACGTGTTGACACTCAGTGACTGGAACACACTGGAGTGTGAAGCTGCACTGAGTTCCCTTGGTGGGGAGACTGTAGTGGAGACACTGAGGACCTGCTGATGAAGATGATGGTGATGATGATGATGGTGGTGGTGATGATGATGATGGTGATGGTGTTGATGACGATGATAGTGATGGTGAAGACGATAGTGGTGATGATGATTGAAGCAGCTAATGAGGGGACCAGGAACAGGTGTCGAATGGACCTCCATCACGGGACCAGGGTCAGCCGTCTGACGGACCTCCAACAGGGTACCGCTGGCTGGTGCCAGCCTGGCCGTCAACGGGGAACCGCTGGCTGCTGGCAATTAGTGCCGACTTTGTAGAGACTGCAGCTTTTGATAAGCCAGCTGGACACTCCTTGGCCCGCCTCTTGCCAGGCGGGGCCAAGGAGTGTGACTGTAAAAGGTTTGAGAGAAGGCTGTTTAACTTGGATACTAGCCGGTGTCGAGGGAGGCACCTTCATGGCGAGTACAAAAGAAATAAGTAACAAGCACCGGGACAGAAAACAAGGAACCAACAAAGAGAGACAAGGGCTGTGTCTCAATTCAGGGTCTGCATCCTTCAAGGAAGCGCCCTCTGTCAGAAGGAAGCGCCTTCCGAAGGACCCGCCAAGAAGGACGAACCAAAACCTCCCTCCCCAGTAACCACACGGGACGGTCTAGCTTTCGCTTACTTCCTGGTTGCGCCACCACCGCTCCCTCCTGCTGGCCAACCCTGAAGTGACATTTTCATAGCACAATGCTAACCATTGGTTCGCCATCTCTAACAATGACGTTGGATGTTCAAATAAGTAAAAACTCTATGTTAAAAACTAAATATTTTATGTCAAATTTCAATACTTAAATTTATACATCATGTCTTTGTCAGTACATACTGCTAATTTCAGCTGATTCCCAGGATCCCAGGATGCTTAGCAGCAGCACGCAGCATCCTGGGATATAGAAGGACGCAAAGGATAGTAGAGTGTATCCTTCGAATCGGCTAAAAGTAGGGCGATTCCGAGTACGCATTTGGAGCGCCCTTGGGACTTTTGGGAATTGGGACAAGCCTTCGTGCAGTGCTATGATGCAACTTCCTTTCAAATGCATGATTCAAGGATGCAGACCCTGAACTGAGACACAGCCAAGGACTATTTTCACACTAGGCCAGGAGAACACAGGTGAGAACGAACAAGGGCAGGCTGACAATGAGACACAGGTGAAAGACATCAAGAAATAAACACAGGAAGTAAAACTAAGTCGAATGGTGACAACAGAATAAACAGATTTCAAAATTAAACAGGAAACACACAGAACATCGTCACCCTATTAAAATAATGGCCTAAGTCATTTTTTTCAAGTTTTTAGGAAAACACATAAAGAGATGGGCAGCATTATCAAGAGATGATTTAAAAAAAAATCATTTTTGTATTAAAAACAAAATGACTGAGGCCATTATTTTAATAGAGTGACGACATAACAATCACTTTCACGGTCAGCAGAGTCTCACACGTTGACCACAACTTCACACTCTGCTGTCCTTCATTGCAGATCTTTGTTTAAACTCTCAATGGTTCATTGTGAAGTGGTGTCCTCAGCTCTGCAGTCCAGCCCCTCCCACCTCACACTGCTGGACCTGAGTCTCAACACCCTGGATGATCCGTCAGTGAAGCTGCTCTGTGCTGGACTGCAGAGTCCAAACTGCAGACTGGAAGTTCTCAGGTCAGTTCCTGCTTTCTACTGGTGGACAGTGTGTGTCAGCAGATCAACATCCAACACACACTTACAACATTGTGTCTTGTTGTTGTGGTTTTGTGACACCAAACGCTGCAAAGTCAGCACGCTTACATGACACTCGAGAAAACCAAATTATTGCCTTAGTCCAACTATGATCGGACAACTCACATGCATGTAAATGCGTTAGTCCGATCATGTATTGCAGTTTGAGAACTGGATTGGAATCGGAGAACTCCGATTGAGAAACCCAGATAATGTGATTGGAATTCGAATTTCTCCGCCATTTATACGCCTTAGTCGGAGTTTTAACTGGACACCACGTGCCGCTACTACGAGTTTGTGTGTAACTGAGGACACCACCGAGAACCTTTTTAGTCCATTTGTGTTCTTCAAAAAAAAAGTTTGCAACGACACGGTGCTATGTACAACTCGCCAGTTCATACAGAACAATGGCGCTTCTCACCTGGAGTGGAATTGGGGCTCGTAGTTACTTATTGATGTGTTTTCTACTTCTATTTGTCACCACAACAAGAGGAGTCGGTAGATACGTTTCATTGCCTTTGCTGAAGCTCATCACCACAATTACAAACCCTCTCCCAACCACTCAGATTTCCACTGCGGTCAAATGAGCCGTCGCTGTCTTCGCGCAGTCAAGCCAGCCGCCTCTACATTTTGAGTGCGCCCGTGTTGCCAAACTTACGGCGTGTGTGTGTGTGTGTGTGTGTTGAAACTCTATGTGCTGTCAAACAGGCAACAGGGCCCAGTACTCCATTTTTACTGTACAGGATTATCATCTTGCTCTATAAGTTCTGTCAACGGTTGGTACAGTTGATCTGAGGAACACCCTGATTATATCCTCAGTCATTATCAAGCATATTTACTCTATCATTTTGGAGATATTAAGCCTCAAAGTTGCCTTTTTTTTCAGTTTTGCGACAGAAAAGCTCCAAGCTCTCCAGCACAATCTTTTACTATGTACAGTAAAAATGGAGTTCTGGGGCCTTTTTGTCTGTTTGAACACACACACACAGTGAGAGAGAGAGAGAGAGAGAGAGAGAGAGAGAGAGAGAGAGAGAGAGAGAGAGAGAGAGAGAGAGAGAGAGAGAGAGAGAGAGAGAGCCTTATTTAAAAAAAAAAAAAAAAGAAGTTATCTCGCTTGGCATTGAACTGGCGTTGACTTTGCAGTGGACTCACTTGCTGTAAGTTCGGCAACACGGGCGCACTCAAAATGTAGGAGTGGCTGGCTTGACTCATGCCGAAGACGAACGACGGGTCACATGACCGTAGTTGTTTTCCGAACACGAGGCACCAAAAACGAAGGATCCAGATCTCGCCACGGCGACAGTACAAAGTGTAGAATCAAGACATAGTTTTGTTGTAGCCGCCCAACAGCACATACATGGCGTTGTCTGCCTCTCCAAATCACCATCGATTTCCTTATCGAGCAGCTGCAGCACAAAAAAATGGGACGGCTTGGCAACCCTACTCTCAGCGGATCGTCAAAAAAAAAAAAAAAAAAACACATACATGTTAGTAGTGATTTGAATAAAAGTAAAACCTGTTGTCTCAGCCAGCCCAAATCAAATTGTTACTTGGATGATGACTTAATTTTCTAATGCCCAAGAAAGCAGTGCTAGCTGTGAGTCTCGGTAGCTCACAAAGGTAGCTGCTAGACATTTTACTGAGTTTTTTTTTCCATTAGGGTGAAATGAAGTCCAGCTCAACACAAATTTGCGATATTATATTCCTCTTAAAAAAAAAAAAATTAAAATCATTAAATCAGCAGTAATATATATTGCTGTGGTAAATGCTTCGACGGTAAAATCAGCAGTAATATATTGTGACCAATCTGACCAATCTGCTGACGGTATAAACACATCTGCAGCTGTTGGTGAAGAAACTCGCTTAATTGAAGACCAGTACGGACACTACACTGGTGTTGTGTCGCTACCCAGTTGTTTTGTTATTGTGCGACGGGTTAACACAATGAAAAGACTGTTACATATACTATACATATCGCCCCTAGTGTTGGGTGGTGGACGGGTTCCTTCAATAATTCGATTTTCTCAACTGCATGTAGACGATGACAACGAGAGAAGACCGATTCTTATTGGACAATTTTATTGATCTTTTGTGTTGACAACATGATGATGACCCACACTGGCATAAAGACTCGTTTGAGGGAATGACTCAGTGATCTGAACAGCTGCACATCTGGATCATCAACAGGGAGAAATGACTCTTAATATGACATTTACACCATGGAAGTAATCAGATATTTATTCATCATTCAGATTGAGGAGCTGCAGGTTGTCACAGATCAGCTGTGATTGGCTGCTCTCAGCTCTGAAGTCCAACCCCTCCCACCTCAGAGAGCTGGACCTGAGTCAGAACCACCAGCTGCAGGATTCAGGAGTGAAGGTGCTGAGTGGTTTTCTGCAGAGTCCAGACTGTAAACTGGAGACTCTGAGGTCAGTTCACCCTCTTCACTCTACAACTTCTATCACTCTTGTTATTGTTGTCATCATTTTTAATTCACTGCTGTTGGAAATTAGAATTGAAGTCACTTTGTTCATGTTTAGCATTAAACTGGATCCAAAGGTACAGTGTGTACAATCCTGTCATCTGATGTTCAGATTTCAGATTGCAGCGATTTGTTTGCATACCCTCTGCCATTTTATTCTTATGTTGCAGATTCTGAAGTCGACGTTTCACTTTGATTTTCAGAGTGATGACACCCTGGAAAAACTCTCCATCATTATAAACTCTCCATCATTTATTCTCTATTCAGGATGTGGGACTGCAGTTTGTCAGAGCTCAGCTGTGATTGGCTGCTCAGCTCTGAAGTCCAACCCTCCCACCTCAGACACCTGGACCTGAGTAGGAACCAGCTGCAGGATTCATCAGTGAAGCCACTGATGGATCTTGTCCACAGCAGAGACTATCAATTGGAGAGTGTGAGGTCAGTACTGCTTTGGGAACCAGTGGATGATGGTTCCAGCACCAAAGCCAGTTGATCCCACAGCAGAGGTCCAGTGTTCCCAGTCACAGTGTGAGAGGAGGATGGTGACGCCCAGCTGCTCCTCATTCATCCAACATCTGCTGCCAAACTGCTTCTTCTCTCAGTTCACCACCAATTATTGATCAGTTCATCTTCATCAGGCCTCAGTATCAGTCCAACACTCCATGGTCACATGACCTTCGTATGTTCCACACTTGACATGTGACTGAGTGTCTGCTTCTTCTCACCAGTCACTCCATCATCTCCATCAACAGTCAACGCCTCTGTGATGATGCGCTCAAGGACCGTGAGTCCTGACTCCTGCTGTCTCTTCTTCTCTCTACAGGTGGGAGGATTGAAGGAGGATGAGAAGGCGAGTGAAGAGGAGAGCCCATCTGGTGGTGGCTGACAGAACTACAACCAGTGGCAATGGCACAAAAGTGCGATACGACGTGAAGACAAAGATTATCCAGTGGCAGTTCACTTCAATAAGATGAAACATGACGCGCCCTCCTCCGCTTTTGTGGTCTGGAACTTGTATCATTGCCACCTAGGGGTGGAGACTATGACCTGCTCTTAAAAAGAAGAGAAGCATATTGATTTTTACACTTCAGACATTGTCTCCAAAGGGACTAAATGATGAATTGTGCTTGAATGTAATGTTGTTTTATTGTGTTGTAATCTTTACTGCATTGTGTTCTGTTTTATAGCGGAGAAGATCAACCCTGTGGAGACTTATTTTTGCTGTGTATCTGTTGGAAAAATGAAGATGTTTTGTATTTTATCTCATAATATGCTTAAGCCAAAAGGTGAAAATGTACTGTGCATGCTACAGGCAAAAGTCTAATAATCACAGCTTTGCAGCAGACACCCGGCAAAAAGAAGAACAAGAAGTCTCATGTGCACAAGCAGCTCATGAGACACAGAAGTCAGCGTTTCCTGTTCTTCTAACAGCTAAGAAGAATAACTTTCCGTGACCTTCTAGTGAGGTGGAAGTGTGATGTCTGTGCGCTGGCTCATGCATATGTTACCCTTAGATAACCAAACCCATGTAACCAGGGACCGCCCCAAAAGAGAATAAAAAGAGGTTTGCAGTCGGAAGCGCTTCCAGTGGATGGCATGTAACTGAGGTTGCTCTCCGTCACTGCTCTCCTCGCGAGAAAGATATACTTGACTCCTGTGTGTTCCTTTCATACTTTGTGGGGTTAAACCTGACGGTATCCATGTGCCCTAGTTGCGATGTTCTGGGGTTGATGGAGAGGCTGGAAAATAATTCTGCCTCCTTCATCCTTCAGTTTTATTGTTGATGCCAATTATACTCACGTTTTTGTTTTGGTTTTTAATCAGATTTAAGTATTTTTGTATTTGGTATTTGATCTGAACTGACTGAATGGGTAATCTCCCTCTTTGTTATTAGGTCTAGATTTGTTTTGTTTCATACAAACCATCATCTTTCTTAAACCCTTTCTTTTTATGAAAGCTTAAAAAATATAGGGTGTTTGATTTGCTATGGATTTGAGTAATATTGTCTTTTCAGCTAACAGGTGAGACCCATCAACTATGTTGAGCCCTCAGGATGCAGTGACTGACTGATACCTTGATCACCGTTATCTGCAGCTTTTTTTTTCTTTACTGAGAGGTTAGAATGAATAAAGTCAGAAAATCACTAAAATGAAACACACATGGGTATCACATGCGATTATATCATCCTCTAATGGTATGGTACAGCAACCCCAAGCAGTTTGTTTTGCACACGTGTATTAAATAAATGGTGTTGTAGACTGAAACCGTGTAATACGTGACGCTGGACAGTTGTTTGTATTTTGTGTAGCTGACAGCCGCCGTGTCACTCAGGCTCGTAGCGTCCACACTGGCTGTTTGACACAGCGGCTGTCTGCTACACGCAGCCTGTGTGGACGCTACAACACGACTGGTCGAGATAAAAGCTAAAGCTAAAAGTCTAACCTCCACTCAAAAAAGCCTCGACACTTGTATTTTGTGAAGCAACTTTCATTTAATAGGTGACAGAGGCGCTGATACAGATACATACAGTGAGTGGGTCAGTTAAGTCAGTTAGAAAGTCTTGCTTGGGGCTGCAGTGACGATTGTTTTTCCACATTTACCGGCGGAGGCTAATGCTTCTCATACGTCTCAATTCATTATGCTAATTAGAGTACGGTCCTAACTGTAGTTACACCTTACTTATCGACTTAATTTAATTCAACAATTCATTCAACACTGCACAGAGTGACTGTTTGCTTACCCTTGTTTTCTCCTTTTCCGCAAGACGGAGTTGAAATGCATCTAGACGTGAATCCTCAATCAATCGTGAATGAACGTCGACTCGGACAAAGTGATTGGCAGCTGATTGACAAACTGATTGGCAGCTCTGGTGGGGGTGGCCGGGCAGGGTGGCCAATCATATTCCAGGGGGAGCCAGTGCCACCCCCAGCCACCCCGGTGGCCACGCCACTGGCAGACTGCATCGGTGGTGGTTCCCCTTCACTTTGCTTTATTTTGCACAGCACGAGGTGAATTTTGCTTTGCAGTGATTCCCTGAGCTTTGTTTATTCCCTTTTTGAGTTTTTCTTTGGTTTTTGTTTAGCCTGTCCGCCGGCTACGCCCAGCCCTGTTCCCTTATTTTCTTATGTTGTTGAACAATCTTTTGGTGTAGTACTTATTTTTTTTGACACTCACCAGGCAGCTAAACCTGGTCTTATTGTTTTTCGTTGTTATCGTGGTTTTTATTTATGCAATTTTGATAAAAAAACAGAATGTGAGTCCTTTTTATTTTTATTGTTTTTTTGTTGTTTTTATGTTTATTATATGTGTTTATCTTATTTAGTGACGCCCTTGTGCATGGTCACAAGTAGGGTATTTATTTATTTATTTATTTATTTATTTATTTTTTGTTATCATTATTATTCATCGTTATTTAGTGCAGCAGGTGTGATGTGCCTCCAGGTCAGTGGGGGGGTGTGTGGACGGTCGGTGGTGCGAGCGGCTCCAATCGGCAGTGAGGTACGATCTCGCCATTGCCTTTTTGGAATCACAGCACATGTCACGCCTCCGCCTCCTCCTTCTACTGTTTCACAGGTTTGTCACACTTCGCTATATAATCACAATATTTTGTGTCGGAATGGGACATACTGCATGGTGGGCACGTAGTTCGGGAGGAGGATTAAATGCTGGGGAAATGCTCATCCGAGTCATAGACAGCGTAGTCAGGTAGCAGCGCTAACAGGCTAGTGGCCGCCATGTCACCTGCTTCGACCTCGCGTTGATTGAGGAATGTATCGTCACACTCGTGATTATCCCCGCACACACCCACACACACACACTGCCAAGCACACATAGAAGCATTTATTTCGTTTATTTGAGTATTTTGTGTTTATTGTTATCTCCAATGTGTAATGATTTGAACTAGCAGAGTTAAAATTAAGAATTAACATTCTAAGATGGAATTGATTTAGAAAGAGTAGTAGCGTTTTCATGTGTAACCTTTGAGTGTTTTTGTATAACTGAAGCAGGAGGAAATTGTTCCTATGTTTATGCTGAAGAGGCATTTGTAAAATAGCACAGTAGTGCAAAAAGGATATTATTTCATTGGAGAAAATGTAAATAAATGGTCATTGCCTTTTTGGAATCACAGCACATGTCACGCCTCCGCCTCCCTTCTACTGTTTCACATTTTACAGGACGGAGACTGACCAGGACCACATTATAAACTGTCATCAGATCTCAGCCCTTGGGACCTGTAACAGTTTCTTGGGGGCTCGTCCGGGATTGACGCCACCAACGCATCGTCGGTCGTCAGTCCAGTGATCACTGAACCTGTGGACCACCTGCAACAGCACTGGAGAAGAGGGGTCACGCCCTTGGGACCTGTAACATTTGCAACCTCTTAATCTGGAGAAATTAAAGTTTATTGCTTTTGAAATGGTGTACTTGCATTATGATGTCATATAGTATCATTATATATGATTTAAAAAATGGTGTCAATAATATTGTTTATCTGCAATAATTTGTAGCACAATTATTGTCCAGCAAAATGTGTTATCATGACAGGCCTACACTCAGGCAGCTAAACCTGGTCTTATTGTTTTATTTAAAAAAAAAAAAAAAGATTTTCTGTGGTTTTTAAAAGATTAAACTATTTTAAATTGTTATTGAATAAAGCTGTTTCTTTGGAAGTCCGTCTCGTCCTCTCAACTCTCAAAGCGTAACGAACCTGTATAGCCCGAGGAATTTTATCATAGTCTATTTCCTGGGGTGCAACCCCCCAGGTGGCGTTGACAGGCAACCCCCCCATTTTCCTTTATACCCACCATCATCAGAATTGTCTCCACCTCCGCCAGACCCTCCCCCTCGCCACACTTGCATACGGTGATTCATCGGTGAGTAAAGAAAAAAAAAAAGCTCTTAATTTGTAAATAATAATCAAACATACGAACAAAACAATTGAGTCTGTCAGGTGTTGGTGGACTCAAATGCACGACAACCACTGATGCAATTTAAGAGGTTTATTGAAACGGGGAGGTCGGGCAGTCCAGGGTCAAGAACCAGTGCAGGCGGTGAGAGAGGCAGGCGAGATCGGCGTCGGGGACGGGCGGAGGTCGATGACAGCGACAGGATCCAGACAGAGCAGACGAGGAGCGTAGTCAGAGCCGAGCAGGGTCGTTACTGGGAATCGGTCCGAGGACGAGGCAGGGGCGGGTCGGAGACGGGCTGTTGTCAACCGGGAACGGCGGATCCAGATGGGGCAGACGAGGGACGAGTTGAGAGCCGAGCAGGGTCGGTACTGGGGAATCGGGTCCGAGGGCGAGGCGGGGCGAGGTCGGAGGATCGGCTGTGGTCCACCGGGAACGGCGAGGGCAACAAGGAGACAGGGTCGGAGACGGGCTGTGGTCCACCGGGGAACGGGCGAGGGCAACAAGGAGACAGGGTCGGAGACGGGCTGTGGTCCACCGGGAAACGAAGGAGGGCAACAGGGAGACAGGGTCGAGACGGGCTGTGGTCCACCGGGAACGGCGGAGGGCAACAAGGAGACAGGCGCTGATTACTGGTGCAAAGCAAAACAGATAATCTGGCAACTGGGAAACGTGGAGACTGGTTAATATAGCCAGTGCAGATCAAAGGCGAAGAATGTTGGCTATCAAGATCATAGGGGAAGATTGTTGGCTATGAAGATCATAGGGGAGATTGTTCGCTTGGAGACCTTGGAGACCTTGGAGACCGTGACAGTACCCCCCCCCCTCAACGGCCGGCTCCTGACGGCCTAGGTTGGTCAGGGTGAGCATCGTGGAAGTCTCTGATGAGGAGGGACCGTGGATGGCGCTTGGAAGCGAGGAGGCGGTGGTGTTTTAGATGTGGGCACTAGGGAACTTTCCTTTGCAGGTTTCAGGTAGTGTAAGTGGAAAGTCGGGTGAGCTTGCACACTCCGGGGTAGACTGAGGCGAACGGACACAGGATTAAGAACTCTGGAGATTGGGAATGGATCAATGAAACGGGGTGCTAACTTGCGTGAGGGAGCTTGGAGTCTATTTCGATGGAGAGACATACTGGACCCTGGCCGGTAGGCAGGACCCGGGACACGGTGACGCTCAGCGAGACCTTGTGCTTGGCCGCTGACCGAAGGAGTGGCTGGCGCGCCTCGATCCATACCCGCGACCTCTCATGACCAGGGTCGAGGCCGCCTTGATGGCCAGCAGCTTCCGGTCTCCCCAGAGTAATTAAGCTCCGCCAGCGTCCAATTTCTTGGACAGGAAAGCACAGGGTGAATCTTATTATTCGTTGCTGACCTCTGGGGTAAGACCCTCCGAGTCCGTCTCCTCCAAGGCGCCCACCTCCACCACAACCTGTTGATCAGGGTCAGGCTGCGTGAGGACAGGCGCGAAGTGAGCGCACTGGAGGCACTGGAACGCCTCATCAGCCTCTGGTGTCCAGGTAAAAGGGGTCGATGAGGAGGTGAGACGGTGGAGTGGCGCGACGATGGTGCTGAAACCCTGATGAACTTCCGATAGAATTTTGCAAATCCCAGGAATCGTTGGAGCTGTTTGCGGTTGGAGGGGTTGGCCAGGATGCGACAGCCTGCCCCTCTCCATTACACCAGGAGGGGCCGTGCAGTGGTGTCCTGTTTGGGAGAATTCTGGAGAGACATCTGGGGAAAACATGCATCTTTGCACTGGGAACTTTGAGCCTCCACAACCCCTAGGGTCCAGTCAATGCGGGGTTGTGGAGTTGCAGCCAAGGAAGACCCAAAACAAGGGGATATTGGGGAGACCGGAAAATGTGGAAGGACATTAATTGTGTGGTTGTCGGGAAACTAACCTGCACTGGCTGAGAGACGGCGTGATTTGGGTTAATAACTGTCCATCCAGAGACCGAACCCTGATGGGCTTGTCCAAGGGGTTGAGGTTCAGCTGCAGTCTCCCAGCCAGGTCCTTGTCGAGCAGATTAGCGCCTGCCCCGAGTCCACCAGAGCCGCATCTGAAATCGCTCAGAGGATAACACAATTGAAACAGAACATGTTGGTCTCCCTTGGGGAGCTAGAATCAACGGAATGTAGATTCAGAGTCGGGAGGCTACATCTTTCTCGGGAGGACAAGAGGCGATGAGATGTCCGGGCTGTCTGCAGTAAATACACAGGCGATGAAGGAATCTTCGCTGCCTCCTCCGCTGAAAGTCGAAAGGCCCCAGCTGCATTGGCTCTCAGCGGGTGCCAAACAAGCGGCGGTGACTGAAGGTGGAAGACAGGACGGTGGCAGGCGCCGAGGAGGCGGACCCGGGTGTCCGGAAAGCTGGGTTCCGAGGTGAGACAATTCCATTCTGTGGAGCGATGTTCGTCCGAATGGCGAAGCGCGATTAGCTCATCCAGGGCGGAGGGAAGATCACGAGCCAACAGATGAGCCTTGATCCCTGGCGAGAGTCCTTGAAGGAAAGCGTCAGAACACGCAATAGCTTTCCACCCGCTATCCGCCGCAGTCAAACGGAATGCGATAGCATAGTCTGTTACCGACTGGTCGCCTTGCTGTAAACCCAGCAGCTTTTGGGCAGCCTCACACCCACCAGTGAGCGACGAAACAGGCTGGCCAAAGCACTAAAAAATCAGTCGTGGTCTGGCACGCCGGGCTCCTATTCTCCCACTCCACAGCTGCCCAGGCTGCTGCCCTGCTGGTAAGGAGGGAGACGACGACGCCACTTTGGACCTCTCGGAGGAAAACATGACGAGCGAATTCAAGTGGAGCTCGCACTGTAAGCGGAACTCGGAAGTTGTTCTCCCTCGCCGGAGAATGGAGTAGGTGCGCGAGTGGCACGAGAGGTTGAACGGAGCCGGTGGAAGGTAAGGGTTGCACCATGTCACGACCTGTGTCGACAGTGAGTTCAACTGAGAACCGAATGCCGTGAACAGGTGATCCGCCTGTGAGCGGTGATGTTGAAGCAGCTCCCGAGTCGCCGTAACTCCAGGGTGGTTGCGGAAGCATCGGGATTGTCGGCTGAGTCCAAGGCCAGATTATACTGTCAGGTGTTGGTGGACTCAAATGCACGACAACCACTGATGCAATTTAAGAGGTTTATTGAAACGGGAGGTCGGGGCAGTCCAGGGTCGAGAACCAGTGCAGGCGGTGAGAGAGGCAGGCGAGATCGGGCGCCGGGGACGGGCGGAGGTCGATGACAGCGACAGGATCCAGACAGAGCAGACGAGGAGCGAGTCAGAGCCGAGCAGGGTCATTATCGGGAATCGGTCCGAGGACGAGGCAGGGGCAGGGTCGGAGACGGGCTGTTGTCAACCGGGAACGGGATCCAGACGGGCAGACGAGGGACGTAGTCAGAGCCGAGCAGGGTCGTTATCGGGAATCGGTCCGAGGACGAGGCAGGGGCGGGTCGGAGACGGGCTGTTGTCAACCGGGAACGAAGGATCCAGATGGGGCAGACGAGGGACGAGTTGAGAGCCGAGCAGGGTCGGTACTGGGGAATCGGTCCGAGGGCGAGGCGGGGCGAGGTCGGAGGATCGGCTGTGGTCCACCGGGAACGGGCGAGGGCAACAAGGAGACAGGGTCGGAGACGGGCTGTGGTCCACCGGGGAACGAAGGAGGGCAACAAGGAGACAGGGTCGGAGACGGGCTGTGGTCCACCGGGGAACGAAGGAGGGCAACAAGGAGACAGGGTCGGAGACGGGCTGTGGTCCATCGGGGAACGAAGGAGGGCAACAGGGAGACAGGGTCGGAGACGGGCTGTGGTCCACCGGGGAACGAAGGAGGGCAACAAGGAGACAGGCGCTGGATTACTGGTGCAAAGCAAAACAGATAATCTGGCAACTGGGAAACGTGGGAGACTGGTTAATATAGCCAGTGCAGATCAAAGGCGAAGAATGTTGGCTATCAAGATCATAGGGAAGATTGTTGGCTATGAAGATCATAGGGAGATTGTTCGCTTGGAGACCTTGGAGACCGTGACAGAGTCTTTTCCATGTTGAAGACCTGTTCTGAACAGAGCAGGCCTTTGCTTGGGCTCAGTCCCCAAATATACATATTTGACATAATATATAACATATTATAACATTATATAATCACTATATATGAATTCACATGATCATGGGTGTTATGATCAATGTTCCCTCTAATTTTCCATGTGTCTGGGCATCCACACAAGCTCCTTGAGCACACTGAGGACCACTGTGAGCAACATCAGATGTGCACGCTGTGGCCACACACCAGTATCACACCTGTTCAAAACCTTGCAACATAGCAAGTTACATGGCTTATTAAAAGAATCAAATTCCAGCTGCAATTTTCATGAGTTTACTTTGAATAGAAGTGATTTGGCCCACTTCAAATGAAAAAGAGCAAAATCTTGTTGTTGATGAGATGTGTAGTGTGTTATATGTGAGAGTCCTGCTTAAACCATAGGAAGAGTCCTGCTTTGGCCTGGCTGAGGTCCAGTTGTGGCCTGGCTGAGGGTCATGTTCTGGAAGAAATACGTGTGCTGTAGCTTGTGATACAGTGTGAATCCCTGTAACTCTTTGTCTGTAAAATATCTAACTACTCACTTTTTTATTAGCATTTCTACGACCCATCAGGGTTTCCTCTAGGATTGTTTGAACCTGTGGGGGAGGGGCTTCAGCGTCATTATCAGCGCCATATTTAACAATATGCTAAATTGTTATTTTAAATAAATGTAAATTACTTATCAAACACACCTAACAATTCAACTACCAATGAATGAGCAGTAGTATGCATGTGATAACATAGATTGAAAATAAGTCAAGTGATAGCTCATCTCTGAATAGACAAGCTAAGCCAGTGCTGCTGCTAGCCAGTGAAAATAGATCGGAGTGGCACCTCTTCACTTTTTACGCAATCTATGTAAGCGCGGCGCTGCAGCCTGGAAACTTTCTCTGCCTTTTGACTCATACAGTGCAGCTGGAAGAAAGAAAATAAAACATCATTTCAAGCCTTTAGCGGTGCGCCGCCTAATAAAAGCTCTAATATTAGATATTAATTAATTAATATGTTTCTGTTGAATTTTATTTTATGCGCTATATAGATTTCTTGTGCGCTGCGAATGTGCAAGTAGTGCCCGATTGCGGAAGCGCGCAGCTTAGAGGAACATTGGTTATGATGCAATAAAGTAAATACATTGTGAGTCAGTAAAGTACCTGTTCTCTACTTGTTCTGTAGAATAGTGGTCTGTGTGTGTGTGTGTGTGTGTGTGTGTGTGTGTGTGTGTGTGTGTGTGTGTGGCATCCTCCTCCTTCATGCCAGAGAAAGATCAGCTGTTTTTTCCTACATTGACTGATGTGCTTTTGAAACTTTGATCTTGTCTTCATGGTGTTGACTTTTCTAAATGTCTGTGGTGAATACATGGAGATCTTGACAGAAGAGAAATCTACTAACAAGCAGAGACTTTATCTGGATTGTCTTGTTGCTTTATTGCTTCAATTCAACACTTGATCATTGACTTGACATTGTTGTGCAATATAGACTGATGGCATATTTCATGACTTATTGATTGACTATTGTCACATTGAGCCAACAAGCAGAATCAAAAGAGAAAATTCTCTCACAATATTTACATGCATTCATCTGATTGTTGACAAACGGATCAACAGTCAGAAGGTTGATGAGATGGATGAGTTGTTGAAAGGTCAAAGGTCAGGGTGGAAAGGTCCAGAGGAAACAGACCTGTTGTGTTTCCACAGTAATAAAGTTGTCATGTGGACTAATGACACATTATTAATCTGTGGGATGAATGGGCTGCAGAGGAAGAGAAACAACGTGGCACAAACATCCAGCAGCCGTGGAGAATAACATCAGGTGGACAACAGTCACCAGGAGCACAAACAGGAAGTGGCGTCCCAGGCCCCGCCCACCCTGTGATTGACAGCCGAGACACTGGGCAACAAACGTGAAGACAGAAGAAGAATCAAAGGTGAGAATTCAGCTCAGAGTCTCTCTGACGACTTTCAGTCACACTTTCATCAACTCAGCTGAACAACCTGAAGGAACCCAGAATCCAACATGTAGCGGCTGAGTGAAGGAGGTCTGACTCTGTGGAGGAGCCCATGGTTCCAGAGATGCTGTAGAAGGACAGAAGACCTGCTCTGTGGTCCAGGTACACCCCACTCTGGAGGACCGAGGACCTGAGACATCAGTGCTGATGTTGTTGTGACGAAACCAATATCCACCTGAGTAACAAAGTAAACTCCAGGATTTGTCATTTAATCCAACCACTTTCCTTGACCATCCTGCTCTGCTGATGTTCCTGTAGGCCACTGCTACCCCTAACCCACCTCCCTCCTCCACTCCACCTCCCAGTAACATCGCCCAGTCAGACCTTCTACTCAGGACCTGCTGCCAGGAGTGAATCTGTCTGATGATCACAATAAGACTGAACTTCCTCCATGTTTGTCACTTTTCTGTTCTCCTCAGATAATAACAGACGCTTTGTTCACTGTGTTTGGATCCAGAGTGATTTGTGGTGAACAACTGAGGAAGTCCTCTGCTCCTGGGTTCTGGTACTTTCAGTAGAACATGAACGTTGCTCACTGTCCATGAGATGTTTGTCTGAGTCTCCATCAGAACTTGCTGTATTTCATCTCTCAGCTTGGTCACAGCTGCTGCCATGTCCTCAAAGTATCTCAGAGGACGGATCTCCAGGCTGGAGGAGTCTGAGACGGACTGAGTGCTGGCAGTGAGGAGAACCTGTGGAGAAACTGGCTGTGGTCCAGTGTGTGTGAGATCTTCTCCAGCTCAGCCTCCTCTTCAGCTCCATCATCTCCTGCTCCAGCTTCTTCTCAAGCTCTTGACTCCACTCACTGCTGCCCCTGTGTGGATCTGAGCTGCTGCTGCACCTCAGAGCGCCTTTTCTCCAGCAGACGGATCATCTGGGTGAGGATCTCTCGTTGTCCTTCACTGCTTTATCAGCAGAGCTGCTGATGGACTCCACCTCCTTCTGAAGCACCTTCAGGTCTTCCTCTGTGCTGGATCTTCTGCTGATCTTCTGCCTGGTCTCCTCCAGCCTCTCTGCCTCTCAGTCCTCTCTGCTGCTGCTGACACTGTGTCGTGACCTTTATGATCATCCACACAGCATAAACCACAGATGATCTTCTGATCAGTGCGGCAGAACATCTTCATCACCTCATCATGACGAGGGCAGATGTTCTCCTGAGCTGCTGGCTGGGTTCCACCAGCTTGTGTCTCTGTAGGGGAGGAACATCACGATGATGCTGGAGGTGAGAGTCACAGTAGGAGGCCCGACAGTCCAGACAGGACTTGAGGGCCTTCAGTTTCCTCCCAGTGCAGACATCACAGGCCACATCTCCAGCTCCAGCATAGCAGTGATCAGCAGGAGCATCTTGGAGTCTAGTCTTCCAGGGTCTCCACTAGAGCTGCTAACATGGTGTTCTTTCTCCAGGACAGGCCTTGGTGTGAAGGTCCTCCCACACTGAGGGCAGCTGTAGACTCTCCTCTCCTCCTCTGCATCCCAGTGGTGTTGGAGACACTTCCTGCAGTAGCTGTGTCCACAGGAAGTGGCCACTGGATCCTTGAGAAGATCCAGACAGAGGGAACAAGAGAAGATTGCTGGGTCCAGCTGAGCTGCTGCCTGAGCCATTTCACCTCTGAGAGCCACTGGCTGGCTGGCTGACTGACTGACTGACTGACTGGGTTCCAACTTCCTCAGAAACGAAACCAGTTTGACTTGAAGGGGAGGAAACAACCAGTCAGGGCTGTGATTGGCTGCAGGGAGCGCAGGGGGCGGGGCTTCTAACCTCCTGACTAATTCTGGGAAGAGGAGTGTCAGGGTGTGTGTGTGTGTGTGTGTGTGTGTGTGTGTGTGTGTGCTTTTGTTTACTTGGCGCTGAAGACAGACGACGACGACGAATCAAAGTTCATAGTTCACAATCTGAGTCGTCGTTTGCAGCTGATGTCATTGCTGCTACACACACACACACACACACACACACACACACCAGCAACTTTCCTCTCAGCTGCGCGTTGACATAGATTGCCTCTAACATAGTGAAGAGGTGCCACCCGCCTATTTTCACTGGGCTGACAGCAGCACACTGGCTTAGCTTGTCTATTCAGAGAAGAGCTATCACTCCGGCTTATTTTTCAATCTATGTTATCACATGCATAATACTGCTCATTCATTGGTCGTTGAATTGTTAGGTGTGCTTGATCAGTAATTTACATTATTTTTAAAATAATAATTGAACATTTTTTAAATATGGCTACTGAGAAATCAATAAGTTTAAAACATCCATTATGTTATTAAACCAGGAAGACAGAGAAAATCCAACTAATGTAGTTTCTCAATTTAAAGTTGTCGACTGCTTCACTTATTTAGGCATTCAAATTGTTCCGCTGCTGGATAACATCACAGAATCTAACTATAAACCACTACCGTAATTTCCAGAATATAAAACTCACCTGAATATAAGCCGCAGCAGCTAAGTTTAGGGGAAAACAAATGTGTTCATATACACGCCGCACTGGACTATAAGTCGCGAGGTGTTTCTTGCCAGGAAACGGGTTCATGGAGCGGATCGGTTCGGCGGCTGCGAGCCCAAGAGAGTCTGGCTGCAGACCTGCACTGTCAGGACCCGCCTGCACCGTCAGGACCAGAAGTTGATTTAAAGCCTTCAAATTAAACGCTTTTGGACCGGAAGTTGATTTAAAGCCTTTCAAATTAAAAGCTTTTATGATATAAAATATTTTATAACTGAAGACGGATAAAAGAGGGTACTTTACGCGACTGTGAGTGTCAAGAAGTACAGCAGCAAAAAATAAAAAAATAAAAAATAGATCAGGGTCGATAGATACCAGAAAGGGCCCCGCTTTTGTTTTTTGCTTTATTTTTTTTTAAATTAATATTTTATTATATTTTATTTGTTTTCTAGGCAAACATTCTGAAAAGATCTCAGAATTATGAGATAACTCTAAATTATGAGAAAAGATCTCGAATTACGGTGATCCTGATCTCATATTTAAGAGATCTTTCTCTCGCAATGACGAGATAAAATTAAAAGGCAACTTCTAACTCCGTAATCAGCGGCAATGATGACGCCATCGCAGTTAAACAGATTTTTTTGAGGAACTTTATTTAAAAAGAAGAATGGACTGACAACAAATAATGTTTCAAAAATATAAATCTGAAACCAAATACAGCGAAAGCAATTTATGTAGTTTCATTCTTGTGCTCAGTTTACTTTACCGTAATACCTAGTATACACAGAGCAAGCGAAAGTTTAGCTAGTTTTCGATCGCTTTTTAATCTAACTGTTGAATTGACAACAGTTCGAGAACGTCAGAACAATCCTAACTATTTGAGATGCCTCAAGTGTATTGAAATATTTGTCCTGCTACTGATCTCCCACTTTTTCACATTTTTAAATCAACCATGTACATGTAATAATCTAAACTTCCGTCCTGACCGCGGATCCTGTTTTGATTGACTTGTTCTGTGTTCACCCTTTTCTTTTGATATAGAAATGATCAGTATTTCTCTATTTCCTCTTTAACCGCCAGATCGACTGCCTTTAACTTGAAAGCTGCAACAGATGCAGTTCTTCGCTTTGTTTTCCATAATGAGGGTTTGTGCATGAAAACTTCCTTTTGCGCAAACCGCCTTGCTCTCGCTCTGTATTTGGTTCAACTTTGCTTTCGTTGTTCGCCTGTCTCACTCTTTCCCGAGCCCACCCAAAACCATAGTTGAGAAGGTCCCCAGTGGCTGTTAGCTGTAAAACCATAGATTAGCCGCACCGCTGTATAAACCGCAGGGTTCAAAGCATCGAAAAAGTAGCGGCTTATAGTCCGAAATTACGGTAATTCAAGAATTGTCAAATTTTTAGATAGATGGGCTGATTTTCCAATGTCGCTATTGGGGAAAATAAGCACTCTTTAAATGAATGTACTGCCTAAACTATTATATTTATTTCAAAATTATCTAGCAATATAGTTAAAATTTTAGCTTCCACTCACTGATGCTCCAGGGTGAGACCAGGCAACAGAGTTGTAGTCCCACACACTACTCTGGGCTTCTCTCACTGCCGCCCCCAGCCGCTAGTAAGTCCCTCAAGCCCTGCCAGTCTTTTTCCAATAGAAGTTGTGTCGGTCCTCGCACCTCCAAACCTCTTATACTGTGCAAATTCCAATCGATTATAGTAACCTAATTCAAATAGATTGTAGAAATAAGGGGGCCCGGTCGGAGGTGGCTCCAGGGTCTCCTACAAACAAAATGGTGAAATGTGGCCTCCTTAACATTAGGTCTCTACATTCCAAGGCAGTTTTAGTTCATGATTTGATTAGTGAACATAATGTTGATATTTTTGGCCTCACAGACACATGGTTACGCCAAGATGAATGTTTTAGTCTTAATGAAGCCACCTCCTAGTCATATTAATACTCATCAGGCCTCGTGATAGTGGTCGAGGAGGTGGCGTTGCAGCTATTTATAATTCCAGTTTGTTAGTCAATCTCAAGGCTCAATCTATTTATAGTTCATTTGAGAGTTTAGCCATGTCTATTTTGCTGTCACCTGATAGACAGGCAGATTCCATTGAATTCATTGTTGCTCACTGGGTCTCCGGTCCATACTCTTCTTTCTTAGATGAATTTTCAGAGTTTTTGTCTACTTTAGCATTGACTAAGGATAAGATCATAGTGATTGAGATTTTAATATCCATGTTGACATTGAGAGTGACAGTCTGAGTTCTCATTTCAAATCTATCCTTGACTCCTTAGGGCTTTCTTGCTTGTGAATGTACCCACTCATAAGCATAGTCACTTTGGATCTTGTGCTCACTTTTGGACTTGGTGGGAGCAGTTGACAATCTTCCCCGAAATGACGCTTTTGTCTGACCACTTTCTGATCACTTTCGGCTTTATTGTGGCGGATCACATTCTCAAGCAAGGTCTATAATGAGTAGAAACATTTCGGACTCTGTTGTTGCTGAATTTAAAGAGAGGCTTCCTGATCTGCTTGATGCTCTTGTACCTTCTGGACATGCTTCCGGCCTCCCACCCACTTGACTGATCTTGATCTTGACCTTGACAGATCGCTTTTTCTGGTATTCTGAAATCAACATTGGATGATCTTTGCCTTATAAGGTAAGAATGAATAGGCAGGATCGATCAGCCCTTTGGTTTACTTCTCTACTCGCAAATTAAAACAAAATTTGCGAAGACTTGAGAGAACTTATGTCATCAAAACAGCTTCATCCTTCAAGACTTGGTGCAGGATTGCTTTAGGTCCTATAAAAAGGCCCTGCGTATCAGTAGAACTTCCTACTATTCTGCTCTTATTGACTTCCAACAAGAACAATCCAAAGTTTTTATTTAGTACAGTTGCTAAGCTTGACGAGGGAGCCATCATTGTGTTGGAGCCATGCGTCCCTATTGGCCTGTCAAGCAACGATTTCTTGAATTTCTTCCAGCAAAAAGTAGAAGATATTAGAACTGAGATTGGGAATTCTTTGTCTTCTTTGTCTCCTTTGTCTTCCACTGGTCACATGGCAGATCTTTCTCAACATGGCAACCCCAGTGTTTATTTTCGGGAGTTTTGGGCAAGTTGACCTCTCTTGAACTTGATTCTCTTGTCTCCTGCTATAGTCTAATTACCAGTCTTTGGACCCAATTCCAACCAGGCTTCTGAAGGAGGTTTCCCATTGCTTCATTGTGTCATTCTTAGAATTATCAATCATTCTCTATCAACAGGTTTTGTCCCTCATGCGCTCAAAGTGGCTGTAATCAAGCCCTGATCAAGAAACCTAATTTGGACTCGAGTAAGCCAAAATTATAGGCCAATCTCGAACCTTCCGCTTTCTCAAGATCTTAGAAAAGTTGTTGCTAGGCAGTTTGTGGACTTCTTGAACGACAGCAAGCAATTTGAGGTTTTTCAGTCAGGTTTCAGAGTTGACACATAGTACTGAAACTGCATTGCTTAAAAGAGTAAGTAATGATCTCTTGTGTGCATCTGATTTGAAGGTCTTCTCTCTGTTCTGGTCCTCCTAGATCTCAGTACAGTATTTGATACAGTTGACCACAGCATTCTTCTTAGAGATTAGAAAATGCTATTGGCATCAAGGATCGCGCTTTTGTTTCCGGGTTTGGATCATACTTGTCTGACCGCTTGTAGTTTGTTCATGGCTATAATCATTCATCGGAACGTAGGAGGGTTAGTCATGGTGTCCTGCGTATGATCTGTACTTGGACCACTCCTCTTCAAGATCTACATGTCACCTCTTGGTGACATCATCAGAAAGCATGGCATCAGTTTCCATTCCTATGCAGATGACACACAGCTGTACTTGTCTTTTAAGGCAAATGAGGCTCATCAGTTGGCCAAATTGGAATCTTGTCTCGTGATGTTAGAAATCCTGATGACACAGAATTTCTTGTTGCTTAATACCGATAAAACTGAGGTCATTATATTTGGTTCATGAGAGAATAGGGACAGAGCGTTTGATGGACAGGGTGGTCTATTTGGTACTACACCCAGTTCTACCGAGGAATCTTGGAGTCACTTTTGATCAGGACCTGACCTTTAATTCTTCATATTCAGAATGTGGGTAGGTCAGCTTTTTTTCCACTTAAGAAACATTGCCAAAATTCGAGGTTTTTGTCCTTCAAAGACGCTGAAAAAATAATCCATGCTTTTGTTACATCTAGGCTAGATTACTGTAACTGCTGGTACTAGCAGGATGCCCAAATTCATCCCTTAGGACATTAGTAGTTAATCCAAAACTCATGGCACGATTGTTAACCGAAACTAGAAGGAGGCAAGCATATTACTCCAATCTTTAGCTTCCTCACATTGGCTGCCTGTCAAATTTAGGGAATTGAATTCTAAGATTCTAGTTTTAACTTTACAAAGCTCTTTCATTCTCAGGCTCCTTCATATATTAGGGAACCAATTGAACTTTTATCATCCTCCAAGAGCCCTTCGCCCTGAGTGATTCAGGTCTTTTAGTTATCCCAAAATGTCTAGAGTTAGGGTCAGGAGGTAGTGCTCAGCTTCCTGGCACTCTTTTATTTTGAATCATCTTCCAGCCTCGGTGAGGGGGCAGACACAGTTAGTTTATTTAGAGCAGACTCTATGACTTCTCCTTTTTCTCCAAAGCTTATAGTTAGATTCCATCCACTGTCGTTAAGCTGCTATAGGCTTCACGCCTGTGGAGGGAGATCTTCGGCCTCCTGCTACAGGGATCAAGTTGCTCTGTGCAGGCGTGAGCCTCTATCACCTCCTCACCCAATCAATCTTGACCTTGACCTCATCCACTCTGTCCAAATCCAGCTCCTCATTATGCTTTGTACAGTATGCTCGATATGCATGAACATGCCGCAGTCCTGTGTCCCGTGCAGGTGATGACCACTGCGCCAGGAGCTGGATTGCTGTCCTGGGGGTCTGGGTGTCATCGCTGTCCCACCACCACGCACCTAGGACCTGACTTGTCCTATCCAAAGATTGTCCATCGTGATAGGCCTTGCCTTCCAGCATGGACACTACAGCCTACAAGCCGGGACAGCAGCCTGAATTATTTCCTATTCTTGTGTTTATATCCGCTTTTTGTGGAATGCCCCTGGTTGGTGTATCTGTTTTCACTCTGTCCTGTCTGCCACCCTGGCTCCTCTACTCCTTTCTCTCTTTCTCTCTTGTATCTCCATTTTGCATTTCACCCCAACCACTCAGGCAGACGGATGGCCTCTGAGTCTGGTTCTGCCCCAGGCCTTCCCACAGGGGAGTTTTTCCCAGCCACTGCTCGTGCATCTTGGCTTGCCCGGGGCCCAGTTATTCTCTCCTTGATTGTATAAAGCGCTTTGAGACGCCATTGGCTGTGATTTAGTGCTGTACAAATAAGTTTATTATTAGCTGGCTATTCATAAAGGAAGTCTTAGTTTTATTGGTGACCATCCGTGGACAGATCCACTCAACTGGCTGCAGGTCCTGGAGTAGAGAAGGTCTGACTGGACGATATTACTGGGAGGTGGAGTGGAGAGGGGGAAGGCTGCGGAAGCAGTGGCCTGGTAAGGAACATCTGTAGAGCAGTGAGAGCCAGAGGAAAGTGTCTTTGGATACAATGACAAATCCTGGCGTCTGTATTGTTCCCTCAGGTAGATATGAGCTTCATCACAACAACATCATCACTTGGTGTCTCTGTAGGTCCTCTGTCCTCCAGAGTGGGAGTGTACCCGGAACCACCCAAAGCCAGGTCTTCAGTCCTTGCAAATCGTCTCTGAAACCATGAAGCTCCTCCAGCGGGTCCCAGAATCCTCCTCACTCTAGCCGCTTGCATGTTGGACTTTGCGTTTATCCAGAAGTTCTTCAGCTGAGCGGATGACAGTGTAGACTGAAGTCGCCAGAGAGACTCTGAGTTGAATTCTCACCTTGACTTTCTTTCCGTCTTTGCTGTTTGTTGGCCCATTAACTCTCAGATCAACAATGACAGGGTGGGCGGCCCTGACGCCACTCACCTGTTTGTGCTCCCAGTGACTGTTGGTCCACCTGATGTTTGCCTCCACGGCTGTTGGACGTTTCAGCGCATGTTGTCTCTCTTCCTCTCCAGCCCATTCATCCTATTAGACCAATAATGCAACAATAGTCCACATGATAACTTTATTACCGTGAAACATAAAGGCTGAGGTCTGTTTCCCCCTGCACCTTTCCCAATTTGACCTTTGGACCTTTCTGAACAACTCATCCATCTTATCAACCTTCTGACTGCTTGATCCGCTTTGTCAACAATCAGATGAATGCATGGCCAGGAGAGAATTTTCCTTTGATTCTAGTTGTTGGCCTCACGTATAACACAATAATCAATAAAGTCATGAAATA